>JACBYL010001115.1:0-37060 GCA_015266385.1 Trichoderma oligosporum | reverse complement strand
AATTTAGTTCTTTGATTTTATTCTATATAAATATTGCTGAAACTTATAAGTGTTACTATTAAAATTACAAAAAAAAAAAAAAGATTATAGATTCTTGATTTCATTCTGTTTTCAAAAGAAAAATGCTTATAAGCATCTTTATATCAAAGAGTTACCAATTTACTAATCCGGCCTGCTTGAAGCCCCGGCTGTGCCGACTCCTTGATAGATAGCCCCTGTCCAAACGGATGATCCGGATGTCGGTTACGGGTTGGTTGCCGAGGACTGCAAAGCGTCTTCCTCCTTGCGTTTCAACACAGTTGAAGTTCGATTTAGTTCCGACACTAGGGAGGGTTGGAGGGTTGGTCGCTCAGGCACGGGGAATGATAGATCACTGTATCGCAGTCAGATCGCGCCTAGCAGCTCGACTTTCAGCTGTCATTATCATCATAACCCGACTCCACTTCATTTAGTGAGTTACTACATTAGTTATTGCTCTAATTTAACGCCATCCTAAATAGTCCAGCTTCTCTCTTGGCTTGAACGACGAGTTTCTATTACTAGTTAGTAGCAGCTGAGGCTCCCTTTGTTAGACAAGAGGAAACCCGGAAATTTGGGAACTGATTCACACAAGGGAAGCAGAAACAAAATTAGAGCAACAGCTAACCAACAAACACATGTAGCTGTTAATTTCATCCCCAGATATTGCTATATACCGTTCTAGCCGTAGTCTCGTATACGTATATACATGTACATGCATGTGATGTGTTCTTCGCCTGATGCCGAGTGCTGTAGCCTAATAAGTGAGCCCACGTCCAGCTCCAAGTTGGATTGACACACTGCGGACTCCCCGGCAATGAGCCAAGGGTATGATTGCTTTGATATACTTGCAGAGTACCATCAGGATTGCCTCAACCTTGGTAGATAAGACGTGACGTGGTCCAATCAAGTTACTACGAGTACACCAGAGGGCATATACCCGTAAGTATTGATTGAAGGGCGCGTAGTCAACCACTTCCCAACAGGATCGTGACTTGCACAAATCTGGCAGTGAATCTTAACCTTCCCCTAGTTCACACCCTTGAATGAACCACTGTAGCCGCTTCTTAAGTACCGGGGTGTGTTTCATAACAGCTACTCGTACTCCGTATTAAGAAAACAAACATCAACTTTGGGAAAAAAAAAAAAACACTGGCATTTGTTTCCGTTATCCTTCACACCAATCGCGCTTGGGCCACAGGTAAACTAAACATCAGCTTTAGTACGAAGTACACTCTACCTAATCAAAAGTTATTGCAAGTTGTACAAACAAGGAATACTTGCTGCTCTTTGAGTTCCGCAAGGGGACCCATTGGTTAGAAAATGGCACGAGATACGAGGGAAAAGCGGCTTAGACAAATTTTTGATGCCTGACTACGGAGTACACGCAGGGATTTAGGGATCCTTTCGTCCGAAGCGCTCACCAGAGGATTTGAGAAAGGGGCACCCAATCTGTAGCTAAAAGACTGCCTGAGGAAGTAACATACTGTACAATTTGAATTGTTTGGTTTAAACTGATGCTATTCTCACCATCATACTTAAAGATTCATGACAAAAGCCTGCAGCTAAAGCAATACCCTTCTTAGTAGTACTCTATAACAGCATTAGATTCAAGCATGAAACAACTGATAATAGGTTAAAAGACATTTACTTGCGTATTGCTGTTTAGCTCTCTTGATTCATTATATAGAGTTAATTTATTTAGTGGTAATTAACCACGTTTATTCTTTAAAAGTCTTCTGTTTATCTATTACGCTATATCTAACTTAGAGATGCTATATCACTCCGGCCAAATCTATTACATGAATAGCATTATAAGGAGATGTTAGAATTGAGTAGTCACTGTCTCACGTTTCATCTCAACGCCAACAGCTATATCTCATTAGCGATGATAAAGGCTGAGCACGATAGAAGAACATTCATCAAAATACAATATAAATTTGCAAATTTACATTATTTTGATTGATTTGCAGACAGTACCAGAGCCTGGACTGGGCTGAGATAACGGCCTGATTGTAGCACACATTATTTATTTTCAAGCACACTATCGTCATGATAATTCATTAGCCAATCTAATAGCAGAATAGTCTGCAAACAAATCAATTGTTCCCGTTGTTTGCGGCATCAAAATTACAATGAATGCATCTTTTTATCTTCTAGGGTAGGTATTACACTTACTACTGGGTAGTACCTAGTAGGTACAAAGTCAGGCACTTGGGTACTTGGAGAGTACTTCCTCCTGTCTAACCCGCAGGCGGTAGCAGTCATTCCCCCTCAGTGAACCACAGAGCTGGAATGTGCCTTTGTAGCACTCAGCCTTAGCTTTCTCAGCTCCTGTCTGCCAGCCACGCCACCTGCAGCCGCTTGCAACATGAGCCACGCCCTGAGTAAGGTTGGGTCACGTTTGTACCCCCAAAGTACATCAGCAACTCTTTTACTTCTTCCGGCAATTGATCTGCCGACAGTCCGAAGCTCACAACTCGGGCTTCTGTCATCTTCCTCATTCATCACTTTCTACTTTCTACCTATTACAAACTTTCCCATTCAATGGGCCCTGAAGTCGTCCATGATCCATCTGGGATGGCTTACGAACAGCTCAAGCAACTTTTTTCTACATTGAACCCATCTCTATCATCTTAATCCCCTGCTAAGCCTACAATTGACCCTTTAGCCGCGTTGTTCATCCCCAAGGTGGAGCGGTGAAACAAGTTCGTCATCGAACCATGGCGGAGTCGGATCTCGTCGGTGGCTCTATCGACAGCCCGAACGGCTCGGACAGTATGCAGAGACAGGCTGCCATCCTCGAAAGACACCTTCCGGAGGGTTATTCGGCTGATCCTGAGGTCAGCTTGGCCACCGAACCTGTCGAGGTCGTCTCGGAGCCCGTGACCGCATCAGCAAGCCAAGACTTCTTCGAGTCTCCTACGGCATCTGCATCAGAACTTGTTGTGTCAGATAATGGAAACAATGCCTCGGCCCCGGCGCTTGAGACGCTAGAGTCATCGCTAAAGCTGCAGGGCGGTGATATCCATCGTGACATGTTCAAGATCAAGGCTCGAGCCAGCTCCCTTCGCCGATCCCACACATTCTCCCACCATCCTTCGCCCCAGCCAAGACCAAGTGATGATTTGACACCTTCCGAGCAGCTTGAGCCTGGTGGCTTTAGGCGGCAGCATCTCCATCGACGAGCTCGACAAAGACGACACAGCGGGCTTATCGTAGCCAGTACCTTTGTCGATTTCCTCGACCTGTACGGTAGCTTTGCGGGTGAAGCGCTGGAGGACACCGACGATGAGGATGATGACTCAGCCGTTACTGAGACCTCGGACGAAGCTGTTGATGAACAACGTCCGCTGCTTGGACGGCCCAAAGTTGGCCGTCGGAGAAGCTCTCGACGCCTCAGCCGAGAGGGCGATGCCAGCACAGTCAAGACTTTCTTCACGCTCATCAAGGCCTTCATTGGCACAGGCATCTTGTTTCTCCCAAAAGCCTTCCGCAACGGAGGCATCCTCTTCTCCTCGCTTGCACTTATATCCGTATCATTAGTCAACTGTTTCTGTTTCCGTCTGCTGCTTGATTGTCGTCAGAGGTATGGCGGTGGCTATGGAGAGCTTGGCGAATCTATCGTCGGCCCTCGGTTTCGAAGTTTGATTCTCGCCTCGATTGCCATTTCTCAACTTGGTTTCGTCTGCTCAGGCATCATCTTTACGGCAGAAAATCTCTTCTCTTTCTTGAATGCCGTAACTAATGGCGCTAGCCAGGTTGGAGTGCCGGGCCTCATTGCACTCCAGTTTCTCCCTCTCATACCACTGGCATTGATCCGCAATATCTCGAAACTAGGTCCTGTTGCCCTAGTAGCGGATGCTTTCATCCTCATCGGGCTTGTATACATCTGGTACTACGATATTGGGAGTCTAGTTAGGAACGGCATCGAACCAAGCGTCAGGTTGTTCAACCCTTCCGACTTTCCGCTGACTCTTGGTTCGGCCATATTTACATTTGAAGGAATCGGCCTGATACTTCCGATTCAATCTAGCATGAAGAAGCCTCATCATTTCAGTAGCCTCCTCTACTTTGTCATGTTCCTCATTACGGCCATTTTTACATCGGTGGGGGCGCTATGCTACGCAACGTTTGGCGAGAATACCAAGATTCAAATCATCTCTAACTTTCCCCAAGATTCTCCTGTTGTCAATGCAGTTCAGTTCCTCTACTCAATGGCAATATTGGCGGGCGAGCCTGTGCAACTATTCCCTGCCGTGCGTATCCTGGAGACGTCAATATTCGGGGAACGAGCCACGGGCAAGAAGAGTCTAGCAATTAAATGGAAGAAGAATGGCCTCCGGACGCTTGCCATTGCAGTATGCATCGGAGTTGGTATACTTGGAGCAAGCGACTTGGACAAGTTCGTGGCGCTGATTGGTGGATTTGCTTGTGTTCCATTGGTGTACATCTATCCGGCTTATCTGCATTACAAGGGGGCTGCTGAAGGCGCATGGGCGAAAGGTTTGGATATTTTGACAATGGTGGTTGGATTGGTTGCCATGGTTTACACAACCTCGGTGACGGTGGCACAGTGGATTCAAGGCTGATGAGGCTATTTTACATGTAGAGGGACTGGTAGCCGGCAACGGTGAGGAAATGGTTGCATTATCTATCTGGCTCTTTGTGACGATTTCAATGAAGCTGATGCTTGTTATGTGTATTTCTCTCTCTCTCTCTCTCTCTCTCTCTCTCTCTCTCTCTCTCTCTCTCTCTCTCTCTCTCTCTCTCTCTCTCTCTCTCTCTCTCTCTCTCTCTCTCTCTCTCTCTCTCTCTCTCTCTCTCTCTCTCTCTCTCTCTCTCTCTCTCTCTCTCTCTCTCTCTCTCTCTCTCTCTCTCTCTCTCTCTCTCTCTCTCTCTCTCTCTCTCTCTCTCTCTCTCTCTCTCTCTCTCTCTCTCTCTCTCTCTCTCTCTCTCTCTCTCTCTCTCTCTCTCTCTCTCTCTCTCTCTCTCTCTCTCTCTCTCTCTCTCTCTCTCTCTCTCTCTCTCTCTCTCTCTCTCTCTCTCTCTCTCTCTCTCTCTCTCTCTCTCTCTCTCTCTCTCTCTCTCTCTCTCTCTCTCTCTCTCTCTCTCTCTCTCTCTCTCTCTCTCTCTCTCTCTCTCTCTCTCTCTCTCTCTCTCTCTCTCTCTCTCTCTCTCTCTCTCTCTCTCTCTCTCTCTCTCTCTCTCTCTCTCTCTCTCTCTCTCTCTCTCTCTCTCTCTCTCTCTCTCTCTCTCTCTCTCTCTCTCTCTCTCTCTCTCTCTCTCTCTCTCTCTCTCTCTCTCTCTCTCTCTCTCTCTCTCTCTCTCTCTCTCTCTCTCTCTCTCTCTCTCTCTCTCTCTCTCTCTCTCTCTCTCTCTCTCTCTCTCTCTCTCTCTCTCTCTCTCACACACACACATACGCGCACACACACTCTCTCTTTTGGATTAAGGCAACTATGCCATGATAAAGCGTTGGATGTGGATAACAAAGCGCAATACATTAATAACTTATGTTTTGAGTAATGGCACAAGTTCGGCGATGCACTTGATTAACATAACATGAATGATGCACATCGTAACACACAAGGTAGAGTACGAGCTACACTGCGGAAAAGAGGTGGTAGAACTCCCTTCATCTTAGAAAGGGCTTGGTAGAGAACAATATTGCATTGAGTTACTTTCGTATAAGAACACCCGACTTTCCATGTTTATCGCCTTTTCTCACCAAATGCGACATTATCTCCCCTTGGCGGATCAATACAGCACAACCACCACCACAATTGAAGTCTCTCTCTCTAACTTAACAACTCAAAGAGAATACCGCCAAAGTAGGAAAACTCCTCTCCTTTCCTCCCCTCAGCCAACTTCATCGCAACTTGTCTGCTGCCATGCTGAAATACTAAGTTGGAAGTGATATAGAAGAATGAATACACCCGGCTTCAATGAAGTCCCAAGCCGTGCCCCCTTCCTCCTGCCCGACTAAATATTTCCCATCCTTCGAGATGGCCACCTGCAACAATTGCTCATCGTATTGTGTTAGTAGGATATAGCCACCGTCCTCATGTCTCTCCACCATGAAACGATTAAAAAGGGTCTCTTCAAAAGATCTTGCCAAGAAAAAGCCCGACCCATCGTTCCCGAGGTACATGCCTGAAACCCTGTTGCGGAAGACGTACCAGCCACGCTCCTTCATGCATTGCCAAAAGGCGCCTCCTGCAAATTTGGGATCGCCCAGGAGTGTGGCCTCGTCTAGGAGCTTTATTTCTCCATCTTCGACAGTTATGATGATACGCGGCAGCTCGTGTCTGGTCCGAATCATGAAGGATTTGCCTTGTTTAGGACGATGTTCTACTGCTTGGACGAAGACCATGGGAGGCTTATCGTCCTTGTTGTTCTTGATGGTGGAAGTATCCGACATGATGGAGCAGCTCGTTGTGGGTGTGAGGCAGTCGCCTTCAGACCTGGTAGCAGCTATTATTTTTTTCATGTCTTGCTCTTCATCACCACAGGCAGCAGCTCTCGATTTCGCTCGCCTGTCGGCATTTCCTTGTAATATAACGAGTCTCCGGCATTCCCTTTTGAGTAACTTTCGCCCTGCAACTCTCTTTGCAACTAGTCTAGCTATCTCTTCTTCTTCTTCTTCTTCAGCGGCAATAGCGGACGCTTGTTCTTCTGCTTTACGTGCAGCTTCCTCTTCGGCATCTTTGGCTTCGGCTTCTGCGGCTTTCTTTCCAAAAGTCCCGGTCGTTGGCGAAAAGTCGTTGCGGAAACCTAAAGAGGACATGTTGAGATTGATGAGGAGCTCGAGAAGAGGTCCAATGGTTTGTTGGTTGGTATAAATTTTTTTTACCATAAAATGTATAGGCAAGTAAGTGATGTGAAAGAGAGATACGTTTCTCGAGCTCTACAGATGAGCATATATATATATATATACGTTGATCCGATTTGCTATAGTAACGCTAGGCGAGATGCATACTGCCGCTAATACATGTAGGAAGCCTACGGGTGGTTGTGACTGGGCAATAGTATATCAAACGGAAGCTATATTGTGACTGGATATAGATATGACAGAGAAAATGAATGTCGGACTGGAGTGAGAGTAAATGTATACTGCAGTCTGTCAGTCATCATTTGTAGGGCTTGCAGAAGCCAGTGATCATTGCATGATAGCATTGTAAACGCTACATCGGATGAGAAAATACAGATGATAGAACCTAATCACTCAACGAGCATGAAGGAAGAACTTAATCACTTAACGAGCTTGAAGGAAGAACTTAATCACTCAACGAGCATGAAGGAAGAATCTCAATAATTCCACGGGCTAAAGTAGACCAAAATGGTAAAAATCTAAAGCAGATAGTTGGATTAATAAAGTGAAGTATTGTAACTCTTTCGCTCTAAATAGTTCTTCTTAGAAGTTGATGTCAGATTGAGAAATGCAAACCATGAATATAATCTTCAAGCATCTACTATCTTGTATAAACCCTTGTTTATCACACCCGCTTTGATATAAACATTGGGGCAGCGGTCCAAGGCCAAGGACAAGGACAATGTAGAGATTCCGTGCTGGCTAGAGCATAACATATAAGAGGGAAAAGAATTGCCAATAATTGAGAAAGTATATTACAGTTAGAACTATCTTGAGGAGATGATGCCTCCGATCATCAAGTCTGTCGGCTGTGGTTATGCTGCCCGCAGCAGCAGGGTAGTAAGTATTAAGCAACAAAACGAGCAAAACAGGGTATACCCTATAAAACAGCTACTCAAATCAAATCAAAGCAGAGAAATTAAAATCAGTCTAGCCCACCCCTTGTCCCATATAAAACCAGTCCATTCTCGTATCCTGGAGCCGAGACAAAAAAAAAAGATATATACTCCGTATATACTCCGTATATACGAGTATATTAAAACATCGTGGACCCTGAAACTTTCCTCTTTAGGCAACCCCGTGGTGGTGGTGGTCCTAGCGGGCTCCATCCGGCAAGCCAAAAACAACATCAAGCGATACCCTGACTTTACCTCTTTCACTCTCTTTCACTCTCTTTCACTCTCTTTCACTCTCTTTTCTCTCTTTTCTCTACTGTTGGAGATTTTATTTTTAGATACCATGAAGTTCTAGAACCAGGAGAATCATGCATAACTTCTCCACTGTTTGGGGGGGGATACAGGGGAATGCGATTCAAGCTTCTGGTCTTGGCTTTGAATGCATACTCGTAAGCTTCTACTTCCTACCTTTTGTACCAAATTGACTACCGATCACGGAGCTCAGGATATTAATTGGATTACTATTACTTGTTCTGCGAGAAATCAGCATTGGTTTAGTCTGTACGTTGTATTATTCCCCTTGAGCACAATCCTTGGGTCACGCAAGTTGTGTGGGGTAAAAAGCCATGTGGCTGGCTACATTAGAGAATTCATCTCCTCTGCTTTCTTTTCGTGATTCATTTGTGTAGCCGAGTCAAGTGAGTGCAAACGGAGAGTATTATCCAGTAAAAACAGCTCAGTATGCACTTGTTGAAGTTACTGAGCATAGTCCAATTGCGTCAACGAGCCCTGAAATCGAGATCCAATCTTTGTGGTTGTGAATGAAGTCATCCAGCTAAATGGTTGCAAAACTTCTAACGCTTGAGGTAAGCATGATTAAAGTATCTTGTCTCATTACTGTTTCTCCGTATAGTCTACATGTAACTCATAGACGATCCTTACTAGCAATGGTAACTCAATTATACCAAGCTTTTCCCTTGTTCCACAGTCATGGGACTATCATCTCCGATGCTAGGACAGTGTTTTTGTCTTTCTTACCTATTAGACTTATCTGACATCTCCACGCAATCATCTCCTTGACTATACAGTAACAGTAAGTCTTCACTGCCGACTAGTACCTGCGTCGATGGCCTCATCGTATCGACTAGATATTATCACTCCATGTCTTAGTTTAGATCCAAGAGGTTACACTGGTTACCTCAGCGCTGGAGGTCCTCTGTAAAGGATCTTTGGCGGCGTCTATAGAGGGGCGATTTAGCGGGGTTGGGCAGTAGTTTGGCTGACGCCTCCTCCACAAGTGCGCTAAAAAGCCAGGGCCGCCACCACCACAAACAAAAAGGAGACTAACCGTCAGTGGTAACCCGAAGCTCATGATGACACCCCAATGCTCAATCCCGCCCGTAGCTCGAGTTCTCTTCTATGCATTTGCTTGCTGGCTTCAACAAAATAATTCTTTTCGGCTCTGGTTGAATTCTAACTTGCCCGCTTTGAATATTTCAGGCTCGGTTGTCTATGAAAGAATTGGGGCCATTTTTCTTCTTCTTCTGATTCTTCTCAATTGCTGTTCACGCGACTTCTCAGCTCCCAAATCTTCCCCTCTTCTTCGCTCCCCCTCCCCGTTTCCGGAGCCGGAGCGTTTCCCCGGGTTGAACCCCCTAGATGCACTCCCCGAGCTCATCCAGATCTTACTCTAGCTTGGAGCTCCAAATCTTTGTGTTGCATCCAACTCGCAAGTCGTATTCGTTCGAGTCTCCTCCTCCCATTGTCACCACCCCCTCTCTCTTCCGCCCAATCCTTTCACTCCCCTCCTTTCCCTGTCCTCCGTCTCGGCCCTGTCTGTTCTGATGCCCTCGTGATGACTTGCACCTTGCCACACAACTTTCCCGCCATCGTGATATTGTTTTGTACGTATCGTGAGTTCGGCATAGTCTCGCCTCCATCCCCCTCACGCCACCGAGCTTCCCCCGCAGTTGGCTCAGCAGGATTTGAACTGTGCATGCTCCTCGTAGAATTTAAACCCAATTCCCCGTCCGCACTTTTCTCATGCCTTTTTGGATATCATCTCTTACATCGCAACTCGATTTTCCCGTTCATTAGATTAAGCCAGCTTAAACCAAAACTTTTGCGTAGCTCTTTGGTATTCATCAAGTCTGCCTCATTTTCAATTCTTCTCATTGTCAATTCCTTTGTCAATTCCTTTGTCAAACACCATCACACATCACACAATGTCTCGCATCGCTCCAGCTTTGAGGTTGCTTGCTAGGCAGCCCATCGCAATGAGGACTTCTGGTCGAAGCAGCGCTCTGTTAGCTACTGCCACTCGTCGAACCATCCACACTACTCCTGCCTGCCAATCTCCTCCCCTTGACCCAGTCCCTCGTCCTCATCTGCTAGCTGAGTTCACAATGAAGGATAAAGTCGTCGTTATCTCCGGCGGCGGAGGAGGATTGGGTCTAGTTCAAGCTGAGGCACTGCTTGAAGCAGGTGCCATTGGTAAGCTGCCTGAACACTCCGAGCTGCCCTGCATTGTGCTAATTAACCTTCATCTCAGTGCATTGCATCGATAGGCTGCCCAATCCTAGCTCAGATCCAAACTCGGGTTTTTCGCGCATTGCTAAGCGCGCAAGAGAGGAGCTAGACACCAGCCTGACATACCACGAGCTTGACATTCGCAATGTCCCAGAGCTGAACAAGATTTTTGAAGGCATCGCGGATGAGAGAGGACGTCTGGATGGCTGCCTTGCCGCCGCTGGAATCAACTATGAGAGTCCGGCTCTTGAGTATTCACCCGAAGAGGCAGACCGGATGCTGAGCATCAATGTTTCGGGTGCCTTCATGACTGCGCAGGCCGCTGCTCGCCAGATGGTTCGATTAAAGCAGCCCGGCAGCATCTGTATGATTGCTAGCATGAGCGGCACTATTGCCAACCGTGGCATGTTTGCTCCGTAAGTCTCCTATCGTATTTCACCATCATTCATGGCCCTTGATTCTGACATCAGAACGTAATAAAGAGTATACAATGCCTCCAAAGCTGGTGTTATGCAGCTGGCCCGAAGCTTGGCCGCTGAGTGGGGCCCATACGGCATCCGTGTCAACACGCTCTCTCCCGGCTACATCCTGACCCAGATGCTGATAAGCTTGTTCGATGATTATCCTGAACGAAAAGAGCACTGGCCCAAGGAGAACATGCTTCAGCGTTTCAGTCTTCCCAAAGAATATCGTGGTGCAACTGTCTTCTTACTCAGCGACGCCAGCAGTTTCATGACAGGAAGCGACCTCCGTATTGACGGTGGCCATGCCGCATGGTAGTAGACCAAAGCGGTATCTGCTATCCGTAAAATATTTATCCGAACAGGAGCTGCGGATAGAATTTGTCGACCATTCGGTGGTTGGCTCTGGCGCCGAGGCTAAAAAGTAGGCATGGATGGCGAAATTTTTTTTTAATAGTCTATGATAATTGGTGTTTGCTCGGAGTTGGGTGTAGGTAGAGAATTCAATGATTCAATTGCAACGTCAAGTTGACGGCATATCAGTTTGCAGGAATGTGTGTCAAGATGCCAGAAGGGCCAAGCTTGTCCAAAAGCCCAGGGGCGAGCCTCAGTTTCTTCTCAACATCAGCAGCAGGGATGCCATTGTTCAGAAATTGGACGGCATCAAGGATAGTCCTCATGTCAGCCAAACGGCGTCGACCTCCATCGTGGCCCATAATCTCAAGATCTTCGTCGGCTACTCGTTGCAGACGGCGCTGTGCTTCTAGCACGGAGAGCGTGACATTGCGCTTGGACGGACGGAACAACGGTCCTTGGGGAGGTATGGCTGATGGTTCTGGTGAGATGTTGGGTGAGGCTGTAGAAGATGGTGAAAAAGTGGGATTTGGCTCCACGATGCCCATCTGATGAAGGCGTCGAGAGAAGTCGCCGGGGGCGAAATCGGGATCCATGGCATCAGCGCGGATAGCTAGATATTAGGTATTGTTAGATATATGACTTGCATTTAAGATGACAATACTGGGGAATCTAATTGTCTTACCATCGTCTTTGGATCCATCTCCACGAGGCGCGGGTTGCTGAGGAGGTTTGGCTCTTGCTGTGGTGGCTTGAGGCACAGCTCCGGGAGATCTGGTGGGATACTTGCGAGCTGCTCCGCGAGCTACTGCTTTTGATGAAGAGGCGCCCATAGTTTCTTCTTCTCTTCCTTCTCGCTATTCAAGGATAGTAAAAGGTAAAAAGGCTGAGTGAGGACGTCGAAAGATCGTAAGATAATGGGGAAAAGCTTGTTATTCCAAAGAAGAAAAAAGAGGGAGCAAAAACATTTGTGGCTTTGGTGTTCATGAGATAAAAGAAATCAACTGCATCAAGTTAGCAGCGATCGTTAGCGAGGCATTTCTTTCTACCAGGATCCCCACTCGACACCGCTAAAAGCGCCCACTGGCAGCTGCTAAGATGCGCTGTGACGTTATTCTTCCAGGGCCATTTCCACAGGCGATCCACCGCCTGTAACCTCGCCAGATGCCCGCCCTCCACCCCACAGCTCGCTCTCTCTCGTAGGCGTTGAGAGATTGATTAATAGTTCCGCCATGACCGCCAGTCCACAGCATCTCCATCTTGTTCATGATTACTGGTTTGTACTTGGTATATCCTGCTCGCTTCCACCTTAGTGGACATGAGATGAGATGAGACAGAACATGACTAAGATGTTCATCTGCGGAGGAACACAAACACGCTGGTCATTGTTAACTACTACTGCTACTACTATAAGGAGAGAATATTGTAAGAGGCATAATTGAGCTTCAGCTGATGGTTCAAAGGCAACGAAAAGACACTAGATGTAGAACATACACGTTATACTATCCGAAAAAGTGCAAAAAGGGATTGGATATCAACTATTCTACCATATGCCATCCTCGTGATCATTATTCGCAAAAGAAGAAAGAAATAAAGAAATCATGAAGCGGGCGAATAAACAAGTAGCGTCCTGTAAAACCATTAATTCTCCTGATATCTCCCCATAAGTTTGTTTCCGTTGTTCTGTAGTTCATTCTCCATATTCTGTACGAAGACTTGATACCATCTTCTTAACACTGCCATGCCATCATCTCTCTTCATTCAGGTGATAAACCTCCCTAATACCACTTTAGATCATCACCCTTCGTTAGAAGAGATTCAATATTGTTTATCCAGATCATTACGAAACTCTCCATTCGCCGTCTCAATTCAGAAAGTTAGAGACAAACACATCTCTGCCGATTCTAGTTCCCTCTCGGAATTCCGGACTCTTTGTCCGTTTTATTCCGTATAATCTCATCTTCTCTGTTGGATTATCGCTTACCTATCTGTAGCGTTTCACCAGTCGATTTATCAACTTCGTATAAGAAGCCGTCAATTTCATAGATGCCATAAGTTTATCTTCGGGTTAGGCGTCGAGTAAGACGCATCTGCCAAACCGTATATTCATCGCTATCCTTGCTTGTCATGATTTCAACAAGTGAAGGTAGGGGTGCTTTATGGAGTGCTTCCCAGCTTGGTGATGGTAAGAGCTTCTGTAGCTGATCTGATGTTATACCATGAGTGACGTTTGTCACAGTGGTGTCCGTCTGAAGGCTGATATTAGTGGCCTGTGGACTTCTTTATGCTCTGCCAGTCAGAGCCATCAATAATAGTAATGTTTGTTATAGGCGAGCTTTCCTGAGGCGCAAAAGTGCTGATCATGGGAGATTCCGTGGCGATAATTGTAAGGGTGCTAACGGCCTCAATCTTAGGAGATTGATTAAATACGGTAGCTCTGCAAGGAGTGTGCCACTGAAGGGCTTTCGGCACGACTTCTTTCATAGTCTTTGGGGTAGTATGATGGATGACTTGCGAAGTCTCTGCTGTAGTAACCTTTGAAGCTCGATTTGAGCTACGGCTTTAGTGCTACTCTTGGAGATGCGTTGATAGTGATTTGAGGGCTAGCCCGAATAGAAGATTTGATGATAACCTTAGCAGCTGTTTTTTCAACCGATATATGTTTGACGCGGCAATCTTTAATTATAGAATGAGTCTTCATGCCAGGTCTCTTCGTAACCTTTCCCGGGCAATGGGAGGCTAAAATCTTGCGATTAGATTTATAGTTTGGTGCAGCATTTGGCGAGATTGTGCCTGCTCGAGGAGCCGATAGATGAGGCTGCCTTGCGTTGCTGTCACTAGAACAGAGGGTTTGGTACCGGTAGGGTCCATGATGGTATGAATAGGGAGGATAGCATACACCCATCGGCATGGAGAACATAAGAGGCATTGGGGGGTAGCCGTACGGCAGACTAGCAGCGACTGCTGTAGATCCCATTGGAGTTCTCAAGGAGTCCTCAAACGAAGGCACCCCTACCATATGGGGTTGCATATAAAATATAGGATAATATGGATGTGGAGGAGCTCCATCTGCAGAACCAGTGTTAGTTCACCGATTAATACCCTCATATTGAGAGGCGAAGACAAAAACCTTACCCTAAGGAGCGCCATACTCTATGCTGTACTGGTGAGGATAGCTGACTTGATGAGGAACCCTGGGTCTTTGCTTGCTCTGGTATCTAGTTAGCAAGCTACGCTCTCAATAAGCTAGGGCCTATTATTATTATATACCCTGGGCATCTGTATCTGGCTTTCGAAATACGGCCACAGGTTGTCGACTGAGTTTGGGGGTTGATAATCCTAACAAAGGTTGGATGGGTAAAATTCAATAGATAAGAGTTGAATAGGTAAAAACAACGAAGTCGAGCGAGTGAGATCGGCTTCGACTTGTTGGATAAATAAATACTCTATAAGTGATCTTGATACGTGAGATCGAAGATGCCCGAGCCGCAAAAGACCTCGAGAGAAGTAGCAATAAATATAAGAACCATAACAGAAGAAACTGACTCTTTCTCCAGAAGATGAGCAAGAGAGAGAAGAAGAAGAGAAGAAGAAGAAGAAGAAAGCAGAGAGGCCAAGTACGTGCGTTTTATAGACCGAAAAGTGAGCGGCTGGTAGATGACGGTGTCCCCGCTTCAAGTGAATCAAGTCGAAGCTGGCGAGCGTTGCACCAGTTACTATGGACAAGGTACTTTTGTTTTATGCAAAATATTAAATTATGTAAAATGAAGAGCGTATGTATAAATAAATAAATATAGATAGACAGATTAATAATCATATATTCCTCATATATTCAGTGTTTTAAGGGGTGGGGGAGTATTTAATAAGCAAAATCCTGGGAATGTCTCCCAGTGAATCTGCCTTCACATCTTACTTCACACACACTTCATACACTTGGAAGACTGACCAATGCGGATTCCAACTCAATTGAATAATCAACTGACCAAATTGCAGTATAAATTGTCTGACCCTTTTTAACGAGTGACCCCTGATCATTACTATCAGATATACAGAATCATAATCATTACCACACTTCTCAATCCTTCCCATATTGATGATGTCCAAATAGAAATATCCCTTTTCTTATTCACTCAACTTCTTTTTTTTTTTCGTAGTTTGTACCCGGTTTAACTCTGCAAAGCCTCAAATATAACCTTTTCTTTAGCACTTTGTGATATACAATCCAATAGGCGCCGGATTAAAATCCTGGAAATACTTCAACGCAGTATCCCCCCCACTGGCCTCCGAGATCTCAAACGCAACCGTCTGTCCAGCCGGACAATCAAACGTATCAATCACATAATTGTGTCCAGGCGTCACCGTTTTGGTCCCAAAGTCCTGCTTCTTACCCGGCTGGTTGTTCCATGTCGTGCCCTGGTTCGCGGGCTTGCTCAGCCAGGCAAAGTCCAAAGCGCCCGAGCCAGAGAAGGTGAAGGATGAAGTCTTTAGATCTTTTTGTTCCGGGAAGAGGAAGACGAGGCTGCACTTCTTGTCCTTGTCGTCGCTGGGGATGTCAAAGTTGAAGATTGAGGAGACGCTGCTGGAAATCTCGCCAAAGAAGGTTGTTCCTGGGGCGTTATTTGGGTTGGCTTTGTTGACTGGGATAATGAGATGGGGGAATTCGTAGGGTCCGTTGAGATTAGCTGGGCAGGTCTTTGGGGGAGGAGGAGGAGGAGGAGGAGGAGGAGGAGGTGGTGGTGGTGGTGGTGGTGATGGTGGGCATCCAGAATGACAGCTATCTGCTTTGAGTGTTATCTTGTTGCAGTTGATTCCTTGTCCACCGTTAAGGTAAATATTGTATTGGCCACTCTGGCCAGTCTGGCACTCCCAGAACTCCGTCTGGTCGTTAAATGAGACACTTCCATCGCAAGCAACCTTGAATCCACTGTCTGGATTCTGGTTGTTATCACACTGAAGGACACGTGTTGGTGCTGAATCCCCATTCGTTAGCATGCAGAACACGTTTCCAAGACATTTTGTAGTCACACATGCATATCCCAATCCATATGCATGTCTCTGATATACTATACGAGAAGTAATGGGTTCATATATTAAGAATCAACTTACGAGTCCACCAGCAGCCATGACCCTTGTTGTCCCAAAGCTGGCTTCCTTGCAGAGTGAAAGGAGTCGAAGTCACACCGCCGCCAGCTCGCACTTGACCAGACGAAATCTCGCCAACAGGACCAGAGATGGCTCCTGAAGCTGTAAAGTGTAACTGACAACCAGAAGTCCGCACAACGGCAGCTTCAGTCATGGCCACGCCGAGGCCAAGAGCAAGTAAATAGTATAACATGGTGAATGGGATTGCACTTGTCCGTGTGATGTTGAGAATATAGTAGTTGCATATAAGTATGCTGGATTCACACAAGGATAGATTGTCGTCTCTGAGTTTAGCCGCGATTCTTCTCAGGAGAAGGTATCTCTAGACGGAGACAGGTTATGGAACAGAAAACGATGGAATCAGTCAATCATTATATAGACAAAAAATAAAGGGCTTCTTATCCGACTCCACCAGCATCCGGCCTCGCAAGTCCTTTCATCAAGCCACCGACTCTATGATGTTTCTTACCTCATCCACCCCCGGGGCCATATCGTGAAAAGCAATCCAGAAACAGCATGAAAGATCAAACGCTTACTCCACCATTGACCTCATCGGCTTTCCAGAATACGAGAAACCTCCCAACACATCTCATCGTCAATCCGCAGCCAGCGTGGGAAAACCCAGAGGAAAAGCCCGCCGAGGCATCCTAATCCGAAATCTTCTTTGCCCCCCTCCCCAGCAAAATACCCAACCTTTTACCTAAAAAATGAAACTAAACCAATCCGAGAGAGCAACGACTGTCGTTCCGAGTAACGAAGGCTTGCAAAAAAATGTCTGACTGCGTCCGTGGTGAAAACAACAAGCCTTTGAGCTGGCCACCCAAACGCCGTAGTGCCATGCATGTAACATATGCATGCATCATGACACCAGGCAACAAACACAAAAAGCGGTGCGACCCCAGCAGCGAGGCCAAATATACCCGTTACCTACCGATCACAGCCGAAACCTCCTTTGTGGTTTCTGACAGGCAGATCCCTGGTAGAATAGCGTTAGAGTTATCACTAAACTACGATTTGACCCAACAACCATCATTATAGCCGGCCGATTGACCGACGATCCGCTCAGCTGGCAGAAAGCATGGTAGCACAATGAGAGATCCTGGGGAAAAGCTCGTATCAAGGGCGACGGCTCAGGTGAAAAAATCTAAACAAGGTTTTGTTCAATCTTGATCTCGCCTTAGTAGGTACGTATTGTAGTAGCAAAAAGAGAAAACAACTATAATAGCTTCTCAGTTAGCATGTCGATAGCCAAACTTTCGCTGCCGTGCGAACCAGGTGAATTCGCACTGCAAGCAGGATTAGCCTCTTACACATGAGACATATGACAAACAAATCCAGAGTTGAGACATCAAAGAGGCTAGAATCACAGTCACGATAAGTCCGCTCAACGTACGGCAGTGGTAGCATGAATTAATTGGTTGGAATTATTTCGATTGGTCTAAGTCTAGGTCAGTCGTGTCAGACAGCTTTACCTAGTCTAGGAGATGCCAGTTCACTTTCCAGCCCATCCGAACGGTCTCGAGCGTCAGTTGATCGACATGTTTCTCCTGCGGGGCTGTCTCAGCTCCTGTTGTTCTTTCATGATAGGTTGCCGATTTGGATGAGGCAATTTGCTCGTTAACCAACAGACTTCCTATAGTAGACCATAATGCAACAACACAGAGTACCGAAGTGTCCAAGTAAGGCGGCAGGATGTTGCCTCAATGAGGCTTTAGCATATCCTAATGACGTCTTTTGGTAGCACACATCGTCTAAATCCCTGTCCTCAAGTAGCTATATTTCCATTTCTGTACGAAATTCCTCAGTCCACATGGCAGAGCCACTCAGAATCCACCTCACACTGGCGGTCATCGTAAGTTTGGTGTACGATCGATCGATTTTACTGGCCAATGCTCAGAGCCCAGGATATATCGCTAGCTCGGATACCACGGGTCTTTTTTTTTTTTTTTGGTGTTGCACTAGACAGTCTATCTTGAAGCTTTGCTGATCTCTTCTAGCAGTTGTCATGGCTGATGATATCTTGATACCAAGCCAGCAGTCCGTCCTCTCGTCGGCCCTCATGCCGCAAGCAGTAGGCACATTACACACAGAGAACAGGCTTCTGGGAGCGGCGCATGCGTATTGAGTGTTATTCAGATTTGATAACAGATCTGCTCTTCTTCCAATACGAGCTGATCAAACCCATCCCATCCCTTCTTCACCGTCGCTGTCGCTTGCTGGGCCGGCTTACTTTGGATGAAATTTGGGCTTCACCAGTAGCCTCCTCGGGAGCCTCATCTTGGCTCTCGTCATCACTTAGGTCGTCAATAGTCAACACACCGTCTGAGTTGCTTTCAGCATCACTTTCTGCGCCACTAGTAGCACCAAATGAGGGTTTCCTCGATAGAGCTTGATCAGTATCGCTGGCGAACCCCTCAAACTCTTCATCATCCGATTGCTCATCCTTGTCTGCCTTTTCTGCAGGGACCTCAGTCTCGGCTTCCACGGCATTATCCAATGATTCAGAAAGAGGTCGCTTCCGAGGCATCTCACCTAGCTTGCCGCTACGGCCCTTGAAGCTCCCACTTCCCTCGTCATTATCGTGTACCTGGGGAGCCGGAGTGTACCAAGGAATTCTGCCTCTCATGAAATCATTCAGAACCATTTTTGCCACGCCATCCAGGTCAGGCTCTCCTCCGCGAAGAAGGCGGCCGGCTTTCCTAGCAAGGAGCTCGAGAAGTTCAGTTGCATTCTCCCATCCCTTGACGTCATATGTCTTTTCCATGTGGTGCTGCTTCACTCGGCCCAATAGAGCTGAAATGTATTGTTCAGGGTGTTCCACCTTCTCAACTCGTACAACACCTCGTAGGACGAGGTCAGTTGGTGTATCTGTACTTGACGGAGGCACGATACCAGGGCAATCAATAAGGTAGATGCGCTTCATTAAGCTCACGTATTGCCACACCTTAGTCTCACCAGGAATCGGTGCTACGGTGCACACCTTCTTCTTTAACAGAGTATTGATAATAGAGGACTTTCCAGTATTTGGGCCGCCAATCAAGCCGACAGAAATCTGTTTCCTATCCGTATGCAGGGCAGAAAATTGTCTCAGTAGCTGGATCAGGGATCCCTTGCCGAATGAGTTGTTAATACTTGCATGGAAAGCGAGTGTCGGGTACTCCTTGGACAGAGCCCGTACCCATGCAGCCTACTCTTATGTTAGACGAGAACTTCATAAAGCATAACTCGAACAACAAAAAAAATAAAACAAAAAAAAACACAAATAGAATGAAATGTGTGTGTCATCACTAAGAAGCTCCTGTAAATGCCAGCAAGGGCGAAGGAAGGCTTCAACTCATCAGACGCACAGTCTTCTCTTGAAAAGTTACCAAAACGGCACTTATCAGCCTGCAGCCGAAGCTGAGACAGTCGAGATGACAATTGATCTCCCAATGATGTAACAGACGATCCTCCACGGGAAGATATGTGAGGTGTCCTGACAAAATGCATTGGGTTGCATATAAGGGCAAGATTGATAGAGCAAAAAAAAATTTAAGGAGAAGAAGAAGTAAAATCGGAAAAACAGAAAATAGAAAATAGAAAATAGAAATAGGCCGAAAACTTACAGCAACACTGGTGGGGACCAAGTCACACTTGTTCAGGACAAAGATTAAGTGCTTGTGGGGTGCCTCTTCCTTGAGATATTTCTCAACGCTCTTGCACCGAGTACCGATAGGGTCTCTAGCATCCAGAACATGGATGACCACATCTGAAGAGTCAATGACCTTGTAGAGTTCGTTCCAGATACGCTTGCTTTGGCCTTTGTCAAATACAGGTTCGATAGCCATGGTGAGTGCTCCTTGCCCATCATCAATACCAGAGTTTCCACTCAAAAGCTTGATTTGCTCCATGCGCTCTTCATAGGTGTCCATACTCTTCTCGGTATCATCAGCCAGGTCGGTCACGGTGCTAACACCAAGCTTGACACGCTTGCGCTGAGCCTTGGGCCCAAAAACACCTGCGAACGGAGAGGTCTCAATAGTCATCTTAGCCTTGTGTTGCTTAATACCATTGGTAGTATCCTTTCCTCCATCATGAATGAGACTCATGGGAAGCTTATTTGACTTGAGCAAAACTTGGTAAGGATCTTTGGCTTTCTCAGCCATGGCCTCACGAAAAGCTGTGAGGGTGTCCTGAGAGACAACACGAGTGTTGGTGAACCACTTGCGGTTTGGCTCGATCCGAGCGTTAGGGACATCTCTTGACTGGTAGCTTGCAGCCTTTGTGATTTTCCCGTTTGCATCTCTCTGGGCTTTCCCATCTTTGTACATGTTCAAGACCTTGACCTTCTTCGCATCGCTTTAAAAACAATAAAAATCTTTCAGTTAGCCCCCATCATCATCACATACTTTTTCGACCCATCTGGAGGCACCAAGCATTGCACATACCGATAGAAGTTCTCGCCCTTGGTGCGAACATTTGCCAATCCATCACCAGTCTTGCCCTGGCGCGTGAGCCGGGCAGCTTCCTTCTTCCCAGTACCCATGATGAAGATTTCGGGGCTTGCTAGCAAGCACAAAGATCTCGAAAAGAAATGTAAAGGAACAAAGAGATTGAAAGTATGCGGCTGCTTCTTATCACCAACTTTTTTTTTTTTTTTCACTTTTTTTTTTTTTTTTCCAAAGACCCCACCTATCCACAGCTCTTTAGGTGGTGGCTGGTTGGCTGAGTTAAGCAATGGCAGGGGATGCTCACGGAGTCTCGGAAGTAAATAATCCGGACTGCACCTTAAAGGTCTATCAATTTTCTATAAGTCAATATATCACACAAACTTTTGGGGAAGGGAAAAAAAGATCTCAGCAAAGATCCTCAGCGCATCGGAATTCAAAACATGTCTCTCCATTCTGCAGGGAATTGCTTTAGGCCAATAGTACGGCAATTGCCATCTACATCAAGAAGTTTCTCAACAACACCAGCCATTCTCTCCAATGTTGTCCCACCCGAATCCCCTTCCTATATCCGACTTCCTTCCCCTCCTCAATCGCAAACCGACGAAGCCAAACCACCTCGAGTAAGAGGTTCGCTGCCAGTCCCACGACAAGTATTTCTTCGGTCGGAAGGCGATCGAAAAATAAAGCCGGAATATATCCAAAAGACTGCGCCCAGATCGGCCAATGAACGAGAACCATCAAATGAATCCCAAAGGTGGAAGAGGCAAATGGCCGAGACTCGAAGGGCCAACTTAGAGCAAGGCTTAAAGGCACTATATATACGACGCGAAAAGAGCGATGCAGTTAGAAATGCCCGCGTGAGCCGCAACTTTAAGGAACACAATGAAGCTGCTGCGGCGCCAGAACGAGAAGACGATCGGCTCACACGAAGCACCGTCTTGGATGCCATTCTAGACACCAAAGTATACCCTGACCCGGATCGCTTCGCCCGCGCACAGCGCAGCCAGGTTAAAGTCCAAGCAAAGGAAAAAGCCAAATATGAAGCTCGACGGGATGCCCTCATGGAACTATACATTAATGCTTCCAACTTCATCGTTCAGGAGAGTGAGCTCAAGGCGGAGATTGATGAGATCTTTAGCGAGGACTATTTCAGGAAGCAAAGCCAATTCTTCCATCGTCTTGGCGCAACTGAAAACTCTTGGGGTATCTATGGCAAACCGCCTTCCATTTCCAACATGTTAGAAACCACAACTGGAAAATCAACCAAGCTCATGGATTACTATGAGTCCGAATACGATCGCTCTGTTAAGCGACAAAAGAGGATTGCTGAGGAATTTACGGGAGGCAAAATGGAATAGGAATAGCGACCTCAAAGTCTTGTAGAATAAATTTTATTATGCCTTAGGACGGCGTGCTACATGTATTATATTAGTAAAACACTTGACGATATACACATTTGAGGATTCATTCAGATTTAGGCTTCGTAAATCAGCACAAATTAAAGTCAAGTTAAAAGCGAGAAAAAAAAAAAAGAAGAAGGAAATATCGGCATTTTATTAAGTCCAGTGGAATAAATACTATCACCAATACCCAATGCCTTCGCCATAAATACACAACACGGTGAAAACAATTAAATTCTGCGCCTTAAACGCCATTAGTGTTACATGCCTAGAGAATTTGTCCGAAATGAGTATGTACATCTCGCAACCTGAACACAATTATTTTTTTCATTGTCTTCAAAGTAGATTCTAACAGTTAGTCTATCGCTTCTCGATAAGCAAAACATGCATAGCGGCATAAGCAAGAACGATGAAAGCGGCGGCGAATATACCCAGATTTCGAATGTCGGACCAGAGAGCACCATTTTGAAAGCCAAATGAACTGAGAATGGCAGCACCAGGAACAGTAATGTCAAGACCATATTTCTTATCCACAAGTGTGAGCTCGATCACTTCGTTGACGATGAGTGATTCGAAGCCGTAATGGAATATGGATAATGTCTGGAGCCACAAAGCACCCTTTGGCGTGGCGTCATGATTGAGGAGAAAGCCGGCGAAAAGGAGACTGAACAGCATCACCAGACTACCAATTAAGTTGGCCACACCGCCATCTTTACAAACGATACCGATAAATAGACAAATGGCTGCTGCTGCAAGATTGAATAGGACCAGAACCAGCATGAACTTGAAGAAATGTGCTGCATCTGGCACTAAACCTGTCATCGGATAAATGATGGATCCCATGAGAATTGGTGGAATGATTCTCAGCGGAATGATGTCGAAAATAACTTTGGCAGCAAAGTAGGTGGCTGGAGAATAATAACCGTTGGCTCGTTCTCGAGTGAATAGGAGACGTTCACTAGCAAAAACATTGAGACTCGTGAGGGTGCTAAAGCCGAAGAGGGCTAAGAGAAAGAAGAACAACCCAAGACGATTCTGGAAACCAGGAATATCATCAGTCAGGCCATAAAATAAATATCCCGAGAAGGCGGCCAAGATAATAGCGATGGCATAGTGCGTAAGCATGAGCATTGGGTTCCGGTACAAGTTCTTCCAAGTTCTCCCAGAAATGATGATGAACTGGCGCAAATATCCGACCCGAGCATATCCTTTCCCAACAGCACTGGTATAGATGTTTGGTCCCTCCGGAGCATATCCATTTGAGTTTGACCCATTTGCTATTTCGGCTCCTCGAATTGCTTGCTGAATGTCTTCGTGAATAGCGATTGCAATGGGTGACTGACTAAAAGACCGAGTGATGATGTCAAGATCTGTTCCCGTCATAGCTGGAGGAGGCAGGTCATGAGGATCCTCTTGTACGTGGCTAGGCAGAAGAGAGCTTGTCGGATTATTTTGAAGCCGATAGCCACCTTGACTATCACCGCCAGCGTCTGAAGAAGCGGCAGTGTCAGCCTGCTTTCTTCGGGTGAAGAGCTCACGTTCCTGCCTCACTTTGACTGAGTCACGACGTCGATTCTTAGGTCGCAACGATGGCTCAGCACTGTCTTCGCCGGTACTTCCAGAGATGCTTGCAATAGACTTGACGGCGCGCGTACTGCTCGGACCAACACTTCCAGCATCGGCAACAAGACCTCCATCATCTACAGATTGTGTGCTACTAGCGTGCATGGTGAGATCCACGAGATAGTCGGCAATGTTGAAGCCTGCAGGACACTCATAGCCGATATTATCAAAGTATGGCTGGCATTGCGCAAAAGGCCCAGAGTAAACCAATTTGCCCTGAGCAAGCAAGATGAGCCTGTCGAAAAGAGCGACGATGTTGGAACGAGGTTGGTGAATAGTGAATATGACCGTTCGCTTGTAATTCTTTGCCATAGTAACCAGGCATTCAACAACATTGTAGGCATTGTAGGCATCCAGTCCACTGGTCGGTTCATCGAGAAAGAGAATAGAAGGGCTGGTGACTAGCTCGCAAGCAATCCCAACGCGTCTCTTCTCACCCCCAGAAATTCCACGGCCCTTTCCTTCCTCGGAGCCAATGAGGGAGTCCCGAATATGGTAGATTCCCAGCTCCTTTTCAACTTCCGTAACTCTCTGTTCCTTGGCCGCACGACCCATATCGCGAGGGAGCCTCAGCAGAGCGCTGTTGAGAATGGTCTCGTGAACAGTAAGCGTGGGCAGCATGGTATCCTCTTGGTCAACGAATCCAACGACATTTTTATATTCAGAATCATTGACTTTTTCGCCATTGACGTAGAAATCTCCGCTGACATGACCGCGCTTGTTCTTTCGGGCAAGGATATCTAAAAAGGTTGTCTTTCCTGCACCTGAAGCTCCCATAATTGCCGTCAATTCTCCTGGTTGGCAAATTCCTTGGATTCCAGCCAAAATATTTTTTCCGTTAAGAGTATACGCCACATTTTGAAAGAATAGAGCAGCCGGTTTGTGATCCACCATGAGTTTGGTGCTTTCATCATCCGAGTCCTCCAGGCGAATCCCTCCATAATGCAACCTGCGGCGAGATAAGTACCATGTCCCGATGATTACAGCAGCCAGAAAAAGCGCGCAACCCCCAATCACGCCGGCGATGAGAGGGGTGTTGATTTTCTTGACCGGGCGCTGATAGCCTGGAACTTCGGTCTCATACAAGCACTCGCCTGCTTGACAGTCAAGAAGAATGCTGGAATCGCCAATTAAGCTGGTGATGAGATTATCCATTTCAGGTTCCTTGAAAGCACAATCGTGTGCGCCTCCGCCTCTTTGGGAACATTCAAATCGGCCGGGACCGTTGATTGCTTGATCCAAAAAGTCAGTAAGATCAAGCGAACCATCCTTACCACACATCATACGACCAGGAATGCAGCTACAGCTGATATGATCACATTTGTACGCGGTGCTATTTTTATCTTCAGTATACTGAGCGCTAGATGCACAGTCCGACAAATGGCAGTAGAAAGATTCAATTTCGTCGACCCAAACTAGGAAAAGAAAATTAGCAGTTAGTAAACGCAAAAGAAAAATGGAAAGGGTCATTCAGATAAAACCAACACTGGAAATCGCATGTCTCGTCCTCCTCTTTACACGTAAATGTGACCTGCGGCTTTTGGCTTCCGAGTAGATCAGTGATCTTTTTATTGGTAACTTTGCAAATCTGATTGTTGTATTTCACGAGTTCGCCGTTCTGATAACAGACACCACCACTTCCAGTTTCCATCAGAGCATTACAAGCTTTATTTGATGTGCAGACGTTGCAGTTGATTCCAGTCCAACCTTCATCGCATTCGCAAGACGAACTTGAGCGCATCGGTCGATCTTTGCCGCGTCCAAGAGAACCACATACTAAGAGAAGAGAAAGTCGCCGGTTAGTAAGTCTCCAGTTCGTGGTGGCGACGATAATATCAATGTCGATTTGAAATGCATTAGATTAATGATGTAGAACATACGTGGCTCGAGACAGTCGTCACCGCCGAATCCATCGGGACAGTCGCATTTTCCGTTATACTCGTTGCACCCTGCATATTGGGTGCAGGTATGGGCAGGTAAGAGACAGTTGAAGCTAGAAAAATCATCAGCATTGATGTTTGCCACGAGAGCAGCGGATTTGAAAAATTCGGCATGTATCTCTCACCATGGAGGACAGTCTTTAGGGCGATCATCCATAAGCGCGAACTGAGCTCGCAAAGCGTCGATGTTGCTGTAGCTTGAGTTGGCATAGGCCGCCGTAAGGGAAGGCAACGCGGCCACGATCCCAACAAGCAGGCCTTTACAACTAAGATACGCCATGGCGATGAACGCGCAGATGCAACAGCGTCTGCAGCAGAGATTCGCGAATGGCAAATTGATGAAAGCCCAACCCAAGAAGCATGGGATTATGTCGGTGGGAAGAAGCGCCAACCTTGAAAGACGCCCGGCCTTGAGTTGGCCTTGAGGTGGCCTAGAGCTGGATCAAGGTACGTACCTCGGCCGGTTCCTGGCGCGGAAGGTCGTCATCGGTGGTCTGGGGCAACCTGGAAACCCCGCTTTCTCATTGGTACAAGTAAGGCCTCAACAGCGTGATGCTTGCATTGGCGGGAGCTTTCTGTTTGACCTGGTTGGAACACCTCGAGTCACATACACGTGGTGCCAGGCCGTTACGTGAAGGTGCAGCATGTAGTCTATCCTCGAGCTATACTTTATATGGTACAGATTCCTTTTTACGCGTATTCTGCTCAACAAAGGTTTTCCATTTTCTTTTCCTTTTTGCCCATGGCCTGCGTCTCTATGAGAGGAATTGTCTCTTTAGCCGCCATGATGAGCGAGCGCTATATGCGGTGCTCGATTCTCCGTACTAATTTTTTTGATACGATATACCACGTCAATGTACTCCGCAGCTGGACTGAGCTTCAGTGGAACCTTACAAATTGCTGGTTTATATGTACCTAAGTTACTAAGGTACCTGCCTAGTAGTATGTCAGCCAGCCAGAAAAAAGCCTAACACGTGACTTTATCAAACAATGAAGCCCATCAGCTGTTTGTTAATAACAGAGCGCGAAGTATTCTGTACACCTCACCTACACGTAGCGCTTCGATGGTAGCATTCGTATTTAATGTATTCTATTCTACCAAATTAAATTCTTAAGGAGGATATACCTATTAGTTGGGTTTTTACATATTACCGGTTTATGTACCTTATCTACAGTGGGGTATCGATCAGGGTATCGAGTGCCATACTTGTATGAATGTCAGAACGAAGCCATCATTAGTATAGCGCCTAACCTAGATATATCATGTTTGTAGTTGACAATAGCTAACAATATCTACAACTGGGTAGCAACCGTTGCGCATTTTCTTTTATTTCCATGTCCCCTTTCTTTTCCATGTTAATCAACACTATACTAGACTATTTCGTAATTGGTCGTGAGAGTGTTCCAGCATCTATACCAACTATTCCTCCAATAGCGTGCTTTGATGCCTTCATTAATACCAACGTAGCGGCGGGCAATATGCAGCCACCTCATACTCAATAATCTTCTTTAATCCGTTGCTAGTTTTTTAGTGGGCATTGAAACTAGAACCAATCGGACTCATATTTAAGAACTTCCGCGCAGAGACAAAGGCGCGCCTTCAAACTCTCCAACAGCCACCATAGGCTTTCTACCCCACACAAGGTTTATTGTAATTCGAACGTAGTATTTTAAGATTGACTTATTCCTCTCATCAATGCATCAAAAATATAATAAAGCAACACTGTCATATTTGAGTGCCAACACACTCGCTTGCATTGGCTTTAGTCAACATGGTGCGCTTCGAAAGGTTTGAGGTAGAAAAGTGGATGGACACTTATGAAACAACTCCGGGGGTTCTTAACATTGCTGAGACGTGTGTTGAGTCCGTTTCCATTGATGAGCTAGTCCAGCTATCAAGGGACAAGGAAATTGCGAATCCGATTCAAACCAGCACCATACTCACATATGGTGCCATTCGCGGATCATCAACATTGAGAGAGCGCATTGCTTCTCTCTATGAGGGAGAGCAGTTGTCGGCCGATGATGTTATCATCACTCAAGGCGCAATCGCTGCCAACTTTCTTGTGTTTTATAGCCTAGTTGGGCCTGGAGATCATGTCATCTGCGTTTATCCTACTTATCAACAGCTCTTTTCCGTTCCCGAGAGCCTTGGAGCTGAAGTTTCTCTTTGGCGGCTACGCGCTGAACATGGTTTCATACCCGATATAGACGAGTTGGAAAGCCTGGCCAAGCCAAATACGAAGGTCTGTAACATGATATATATACTCCGTATAAAGAGAAAATGCGCATCAACTTTATTGTTTCACGCTAACCCCGCAAACAAAAAGATGATTGTTATTAACAATCCCAACAATCCTACCGGGGTACCCATCCCCGGAGATATTGTTTATAAGATTATAGAATTCGCTAAGGCTAGAGGTATCATTGTATTGTCTGACGAGGTTTATCGCCCACTATTTCATGATGGGATAGAAAACAATGCAAATGTGCCACCATCAGTAGTAGAACTGGGATACGAAAAAGTTATTGTGACTGGATCTTTATCTAAAGCATACTCCTTAGCAGGCATTCGAGTGGGATGGATAGCGTCAAGAGACAAAGATATCGTTGAGAGATTGGCTGAGGCCCGTCACTACACTGCTATTAGCGTATCGCAGCTGGATGACCAGGTGGCAAGCTTTGCACTCTCCCCTGCTGTGCGTGGGCCACTATTAAAGCGAAATATCGGCCTTGCAAAGCGCAATGCTGGAATTGTGAAAGCATTCGTGGAGAAGCATATCTCACTGTGCAGTTGGGTGGCGCCGACCGCGGGAACGACGGCATTTATTCAGTTCCAAGTGGGAGGAAAGCCGATTGATGATGTGGCATTCTGCCGCGACGTTTTAGCTAAAACCAAGGCCTTTTTTGTTCCCGGATCTCGATGTTTCGGACAGGGCCAAGACTTTGCTGGCTACGTAAGAATCGGCTACGTGGGGAAAACAGAAGTGTTGGAATCGGCACTGTTGAAGTTAGGTGCCTATCTCGAGCAGACTTTTACATAGTTTTAATAGGATTTGTCAACACATCCATCAGGCGGCCAGCCCCAGCCACATTAAGCCTGTCAACTACTATTTTTACTTGTTTGTCCACATTTTACTCGTACCTAAGGCCTTTGTTTGGAATACGGGACGTAGGCCTAGGGTACTTCTCGACTCTGTGTGTAGTACCGAGTACTCCGTCGAACACATACTCGTAATATTACAGAGTATTGTCCTTTGTATCTATGCCTTTGTATCTATGGAGTAATACGTACCACCTACTTACTACCCAGGTACCTAATCAACACTGCTTGGGCATATTTAACTATTTACAAGTACCGCTTAGTAGGAACTGCCGCGGCGCAATAGCAAACAATCTGTTAAAGACGGAGACGGGGGGCTGTCGGAGGCGGATAGACGGAGAGACCGGCGGATGAGAAGAAAAGAGAAACATAACGCCAAGAAAATAATGAAATATTCTAAAAAAACTACAGACTATTCCAAACTTTGAGGCTGTCGTCGTCATGCCCGCCACAACAAGTACACCTCACTGTAAAGCGAAAATTCGCCATCGGCATTACAACCAGCAGCGCAGCCTGACCAGCGGCAACGCGCGTTTTGCGCTGCCACAAACTCCGGACACTCGGCATGGTCTCTAAGCGGCTTTCCTTTCCAGAGCAATAATATCCACTCCTTCGGCGCTAATGACGAAGCCTTGGCATGGCCGCCGTTTGGCAGTCCAACTTCCCTCCTGTTTCAGCGGTGGGCGTGTGTCAGTCATTCATTTCACAGCCACTTTGCTATCCGCTTTTGTTATAATAATGCCTCGGACCCTGACTGCATCAAGACGGGTTTTCGTTCTTTTGTTGAAATTCTTTCCTTTCTTGGCAAACATCTTATAGGCACGGCTTTTTTTTCTTTTTCTTTTTAGTTGTTTCTTTATTATTATTTCCCTACCTTTCGATAGTACGAGGTACTCTATGAAGTACTACTAGAGAGGAGACAACGCGACAAGCATTCCCCTGAGATTGACAAAGTCTTACACAACTTTCATCACCAGTCACCTACTCGTACATCTCTTTAGTACCTATTTATACGAAATTATATTCTACTACTCTGTTACTCTGTACTCCTACTACAATAGCTTTTATCATCCTTTCGGCCTTCTAGCACTGTTACAGTAATTCCGCGTCATGAAAGCCTCACCTTTGGCTGTTGCGGGCATAGCCTTGGCCACTGCAGCGCAGGCGCAGGCACAGGTCATCCAATTCGATATCGAGAAGCGAAACGCACCCAGTCTTCGTCGTCGAGCCAATGCGTTTGATGCCACACTTGTCAATGAAAGAGTTCAAGGTGGATACTTCATCACTGTCCAAGTTGGAACTCCTGGCCAGAATCTCTCCCTGCAGCTAGACACGGGCAGTAGTGATGTCTGGGTTCCTGCGTCAAATTCCGCCATCTGTACTCAAACCTCATCGAGGAACCCTGGCTGCACTGCTGGAAGCTGTAAGAAAAGTCTTCAACAACACACACGCCCCTTGTATGCAGTTTGCTAATCATTTATATTATTATAGTCAACCCCGACGATTCTAGCACCTTTACGGATGTTGGAAAAGGCCTGTTCGACATTGCCTATGTTGACCAGTCTTTCTCCAAAGGTGATTACATCCGAGACAGCTTCCAGATTGGTAATACAGTTGTCAAAAATCTTACCATGGGTCTTGGTCTGCAATCTTCCATTGCCAATGGCCTCTTAGGAGTGGGCTACGCTGCCGATGAGGCGGCCGTTTCGACAACGCGATCTACCTACCCGAATCTCCCTGTTGTCTTGCAGCAGGAGAAGCTGATCAACACCATAGCGTACAGTCTGTGGTTGAACGATCTGGACGCCAGTACTGGTAGCATCTTGTTTGGTGGTATAGACACGGAAAAATATCAAGGTGACCTAACCAAAATTAACGTCGTTGCTCCCGACAATAGCAAAACTTTTACCGAATTTGCTGTTGAAGTGTTTTCAGTGACGGCGTCGAGTCCTACTGGTAGCGATACGTTAAAGACAAGCGAGGATACGTTGATTGCTATTCTGGACTCGGGAACTACTCTGACCTATTTGCCGCAAGATATGGCTGAGCAGGCATGGCAAGAAGTTGGAGCTACGTACAATGCCGAAGTTGGCTTGGCTTTGGTTCCCTGCTCTGTTGGAAACCGCAATGGCTTATTCTCCTTCACCTTTGCTGGACCCAATGGTCCCCGAATCAATGTCACGTTGGCTGAGCTTGTCCTTGAAGTTACCAGTGGTGGACCACCGCCTCGATTCTCATCCGGACCAAACAAGGGCGAGGCAATCTGCGAATTTGGCATCCAGAACGTAACTAGCAGCCCTTACCTGCTTGGTGATACTTTCCTCCGTTCCGCGTATGTTGTCTACGATCTCGTGAACAACCAGATCGCGATTGCTCCGACCGATTTTAACTCGACAAAATCCAATGTCGTTGCCTTCCCTAGCAACGGCGCGCCTATTCCATCTGCCACTAGTGCACCGAATCAGAGCAACGGCGGCCATTCTTCATCAACGCAGTCTGGTGGCTTGTCCGCGGCCAGCGGCTTCCAGTCGGGTAGCGGTAAGGGTGGCGACGGCGGCGACGACAATGACAATGCGGCCTCATCAACAACCATCTTTTCAGGCCCGGGAGTGATTGTTGTTGGAATGACCATCTGCTACACTCTTGTTGGAAGTGCCGTGTTCAGTCTTGGCTGGCTGTAATTGTTGGTAAAAGCTACATCGAATTTTTTTTGCATCGTTTCACTACTTTGAAGTAATGAGTTGATAAGTCCAACTAATTTTGGTGATTGGTATATTATGTGGTAATTTTTGCATATTATTATTAGCAAGCATTGCTGGAGTTGAGGCTGGTTTCTCAGACAATCGCTAGGAAAGAGCATTCAGATACCTAGAGTACATAAGTGCATATAGATTGCAACTTAGATTATAGATATAAAAAATGTATTATCCATGTATACGACCAACGAAGTTTGAGAAAGAGAGTGAGAGAGAGATACTAGGCAATTTAGTACTTAACCATGGTTCAATGCACACTGTGGTGGTGGTGGTGGTGCGATTTGCGACCGCACGTGAGATGGTGAGCCAATTGGATGGACCCTGAAAATCGGTAGTAAAAAAAAAGTTTCAAACGGCCGTCAAGCCGATGGCCGATCTTCAGTGCCAACACCCACATTGCCCGTGGACAAGCTTGCACCATGAGGGCATTTGGGACTGCCAGATGGCTTAATTGTCATCTGCTTGCGGATGTCCAGAAGGTAACTTCTGGTTTTCGTAATTTCCAACCTGCAATTCTTCCCTTGGTCTTTCAAAGCCAGTTGCGAGCTTTTAGCTCAACCTCACAGCGATTAAATGCTGCGCAAGAAGCGTAAGGACCACTGATCATTTTGAACTTTTCTACTAACCAAACTAAAGAAAAATGGAATGGCTGATTTAAGAGAAATTGTAGTTTGAAAAAAGCACAGAATGATGCTGCCGGTCTGACTGCTGAGTATGTGGCCGCCAATATGGCGCCCGAGGAGGCTCAACGGCTTTCAAGAGTTCGGAACATTGGTATTGCGGTACGGCTCCTCTGCTATTGTTGATAGCGCAATTGAAAAGAAGTTGAAAAGAAAAAAAAAAAGAAAAAAGAAAAAATGCTGAGAAGATAAAATATAGGCACACATTGACAGTGGTAAAACTACGGTAACGGAACGGGTTCTCTTCTATACTGGTCGAATCAAGGCAATCCACGAGGTTCGAGGCAAAGATGCCGTCGGCGCCAAGATGGACTCTATGGAACTGGAACGAGAAAAGGGTATTACTATTCAATCTGCGGCTACATTCTGCGATTGGAAGAAAACGGTAGATGGAAAAGAGGAACTATATCATGTCAACTTAATTGACACCCCCGGCCATATCGACTTCACCATTGAAGTAGAGCGCGCATTGCGCGTTCTCGATGGTGCCGTTATGATTCTCTGTGCTGTTAGCGGTGTTCAGTCTCAAACGATTACGGTTGATCGGCAAATGAAGCGCTACGATGTTCCTAGAATTTCCTTCGTCAACAAGATGGATCGCATGGGTGCCAACCCCTGGAAGGCTGTCGAGCAGGTCAACACCAAGCTCAAAATTCCTGCCGCTGCAATCCAGATTCCCATTGGCGCCGAGGACGAATTCGAGGGCGTGGTTGACCTTATTGAGATGAGAGCCATGTACTTTGAAGGCCCTCGTGGCACCAAGGTCAGAGTCGTCGACCAGGTTCCGGCTAATCTACAAGAGCTTGCTGCTGAGAAGCGACAAGTTTTGATTGAAAAGCTAGCCGACGTGGACGATGAAATCGCAGAGCTGTATCTCGAGGAAAAGACACCAACCAATGCCCAGATCAAGGCTGCTATCCGACGCGCAACAATTGCTCTCAAGTTCTCTCCTGTCATGATGGGTTCTGCTCTGGCCGATAAGGGTATTCAGCCTATGCTGGATGCTGTTTGCGACTACCTGCCTGACCCCTCGCAGATCGAAAACACTGCTCTAGACAAATCCAGGGAGGAACAGACGGTCCAATTGGTCCCCTACAACTCTCTTCCGTTTGTTGGACTTGCATTCAAGCTCGAAGAGAACAACTATGGCCAGCTTACATATATCCGTGTCTACCAAGGAACGCTTACCAAGGGTACCTATCTGTACAACTCGCGAACTGATAAGAAGGTTCGCATTCCCCGCATTGTTCGCATGCATTCTAACGAGATGGAGGATGTCAACGAGGTCGGTGCTGGTGAAATTTGTGCCGTATTCGGAGTTGACTGTGCTTCTGGTGATACCTTTACCGATGGTGGCCTCCCCTATACCATGTCTTCCATGTTTGTCCCTGACGCCGTCATGTCCTTGTCGATCAAGCCGAAGCGAACCGGTGACGCCGATAACTTCAGCAAAGCAATGAACCGATTCCAGCGCGAGGACCCGACCTTCCGCGTCCATGTTGATGCAGAAAGCGAGGAGACGATTATTTCCGGAATGGGCGAGCTACATCTTGAAGTGTACGTTGAGCGACTGAAGCGAGAGTACAAGACAGAATGCGTTACCGGCCAACCTCGCGTCGCTTACCGTGAGACCATCTCTCGTCATGCTACTTTCGACTATCTCCTCAAACGACAGAGCGGTGGACCTGGTGATTTTGCTCGTGTTGCTGGCTTCGTTGAGCCCAATGACAAGGCAGAGGAGAATCATTATGAGAGTCAGGTAGTCGGCGGTCATATTCCCGACAAATTTCTATCTGCCTGTTCCAAGGGATTCGAGCTTGCTTGCGAGAAAGGTCCCTTGCTGGGTCACCGCGTTATTGGAGCCAAGATGATCATCAACGACGGTCAGACCCACGTTACCGATTCTTCTGATTATGCTTTCAGCTTGGCTACACAAATGGCCTTCCGTAAGGCCTTCCCAGAAGCCGGTGGCCAGGTTCTTGAGCCTCTGATGAAGACCACCATCACCGCCCCGAACGAGTTCCAGGGAAATATCCTCATGTTAATGAACAAGCGCAATGCGACTATTCATGACACGGAAATTGGTAGCGAAGATTTTATACTAACCTGTGATTGTAGCTTGAACGCCATGTTCGGCTTTAGCTCACAGCTACGTGCGGCTACCCAGGGCAAGGGCGAATTTAGCATGGAGTTTAGCCACTACGCCCCTGCTCCTCCTCACTTGCAGTAAGTTTCTTTTTTTTTTTTTTTTTTTTTTTTTTTTTTTTTTTTTTTTTTTTTTTTTTTTTTTTTTTTTCGTAATCTTCTTCTCCCCTTGGAAGATCAAGATGAAGATTCATCCATCCTTTATGCTACCACATGACTGACACCATTCGTAGAAAGGAGTTGGTTGCCAAGTACGAGGCCGAACTCGACGCAAAGAGGACCAAATAAAAGCCACGGTTAGTTGATGAAATGGGTGCCCTGGGCAGCCGAGGAAGTGATATCACAAAACGGTTAGTGATATGGGCCTGCCTTGTAAAATAACCAGGTTGAAACATGTTTTAGTGTATGAAGTACTTGTATGGGGGGACCTGGGCGATGTGACCAGTCCATGATTCTAGAAAAAAAGCAAGACCCATGACATGTCCAATTAGATAGACGAAAATATAAGGGAAAGATTCAGGGATACGGACGGAGTATACAAAAGCAATGTTATTCATATGTACGGAGTACAAAGCACCACGATGGAGTAGTATTAGACGCAGATAGACAGATTTGGCCATGCATGTGTGTGTGTACCAGTATGTAGGATACTAAAAGCGGAAATGGACTTCACTCCAATAAAGAAAAAATTAGGCTCATATTACGTGAAACAATGAATGACCTCATTTTTATAGAGGCCAGCTCGATATTAGGGAATTGAAACATATTTCATCTGGGCACTCCATCGTCATTATTGAGGCTCCATATGTCAGCAAGCACTTTGACAGATGGCTTAATATTGCCGCAGCCGTTGCCGGGGACACATTTCGCTTGTCAGGCTTGGGTCCTCTTATTTACAGGACGGACGGGAGCAGAAGAAAACGCCATGTATGGGACCCTAAAGACGGGCCGTTGTCTATACTGGGCTCGCTAAGGGAAAAAAGAAATAAAATAAAATAAGGGACGGGCACATCCGAGAGGGCTGTTCCGCTTGAGCCTGTGCTTTCTTTTGTGAATGGAGAATTGATGAATGCAAGATGAAGCGTGTACGTGCTTCGCAGCAACTTCGCGTCAGCTCAACTATTTATCTTGGCCTTTATAGTAGGTATTAATACAGACAGAGACAGTAATTGTACCCCAAACAAAAATGAAGTAGAATTCGTTAATACTATTCTACATACGAGTAGAGCATTAACAGTTGAGGGGGTAGGATTGTTTGTTTGAAGGAATATAATAGAACGGGTAGAACGGGTTCAATATGGGGAACTTGGCTAGGCCCCTTAACTTTCTGACCATGCATATGCAAGAAAGAACTAGCCAAATGGTACTAAAATCTGCGCTACGAATCATTCTACCTAGTATTACGAAGTACGGAGTACTCGTAGAAGCTATAGAGCGTTGTGATGGAATTGTCTTGATGAAGATTCCTTATTACTTACTCGTACTACAAGATAGGATTGGACTTTTCTTAATCCCTACTAGTAATGCGAGACAGGGGCACTAAGATACTGTAACCAACCAACCATTAGTGGACATTCAATTTAGAAGGTAAGAAGGAGTACTAAGGTATACATACTATAGTACTGTGGCGTTATGGAACACTTAGAAGCCGAAATGAAAAGACTTGATAGTTTCAAAGCGATTAATTGCTCTTGTTTCGTTCCTCCTGATATATATATAACTGCCTACCACCGGGGAAATTAACATATTGTAGCCAATCGGGTGTTGTCGTGCTACATATCCCAGAGCATCACATCTGTAATAAGAAAGTACCTCGTATCTACCTATGCTTTCGATTACAAATATATAATGACACCAGGTACCAGCCTCGTACTTCGTACTCTCTATTGCTACCCTTCACATGCGAGATTCAGTGCTGTAATTGTAATACCTGCCAGGTACTCCGTTAGTAGTAATAGATGTACGGATTACTAGGAGCTTACTATGGCCCGGTACTTCTTACGGAGGATTACAGAGTATCCGTAGTAAGATGCCGAAGGCACAGGAGTGGGCTGGATATGTACAAGTAAGGTACAAGCGCCAATGTGGAAGGTACTCGTCGCCATGGGGAACGGCGTTTGCTATAATGGTAAAGGCGGGGATCGGCTGATCCGAACTTCATTTCTTCACGTAAACGCGTCGCGCTTGATGCTATTTAGTACTCCCTACAAGTATATGCTCGTACCTCTTTTTTTTTTATCTTGTTCCTTATTTCTTATTGAATTTTTTTATAATTTCTCTTGTACTACAATAGAGAACCTGTGCCCACGTGCAGAATTGGCGCATACAAGTGCGTCGTGCGCGTTTGACGTGATATATTAACAATGATTGGACTCGCCCAAACGCAGAAGAAAAGCCTGCAGATAAGGCAGTTAACTGTTGCTCCGCATTATAGAAAATACACCTCAGCTTGTACTCCGTAGTAGTAGTTTATATTGACACCCACTTTACTCGCTGTAAGAGAGAGAGAGGATACTTCACTTCCACTTCCCAGGGCAAATGAGCTTCAGCGGTAGCCTGGCAATGGTCTGGGCCAAACAACCCCCTGATTTCAATTGACCCGTGTCGCGCCATATACGGACGGAGTATGGAGTAGTATGGAGTACGGAGTTACTTGTGTCGCATGTAACTGACTGGCTCGCTGGCCTCTTTTGGCGGGCCTCTCTATCTCAC
>JACBYL010001114.1:0-17224 GCA_015266385.1 Trichoderma oligosporum | reverse complement strand
CATCACCTCCTAACCAAGGCAACATGCCCCCCGCCATCTTCAACAACCAGCAGCCTGAGCTCAGGACAAGCAAGCCTGCCCCCGAGAAGTCACCACCAACTATGAGCGGACGGCAGATAGCAGGGCAATCCCTCAGGTCAGGGAAGCAAATGGTCATTTGTTTCAATCCCTTCCTCTCCCTATCCCTTGTAGATGCCATCGAGTTGAATGTTTGATATACCGCTCGGAATACAGAGCAGTCAAGGATGAATCTCGCCTTGCGCTCCACCTTGCCGTGCGGAAATGGACTCCCTCATCAGAGTACGATGTCCGTTCAGTCACTTGCACACGATTTAGATAAATGAGGGGAACATTCACATCGTCTAAGACTTGACGGATCTCGCGTCAAGTTCCAAGTAAACTCACGGGCAGGCACTTAGTTCGTACCTCTCAGCCCCTGAATATCCTATTAGTTCGGGGTATCGTACAATGTGCCATCCTGGCACATTTCAAAAGTTTGCCGTTTGACAATGCCGTAGGTATTCCTGTTCTTCATCAGTCACCTTTAAAAAAAAAATTAAATGTCTAATCATAACCGGTCCTCCTCGAAGAATACTTTCTTCCGCCCACTACCTCTATAATCTTCCATATTGTTCAAAGCTTGATCAATCTCCATGATATCGAGCATCTCCGCTTCCACGTCCCTTGTCGTCAAGTCTGCCGTGACATCTGCCGCTGCACTCAAGGTATTGGCAAAATCGAATCCGACGCGTGGTCGAGCCGCCGAAGATGGTACATCATCGGACTTATCCATTGTTCCATTTCCATCACACTCATCTCTTACAGATGGCTTCAGTCTTAGCGTTCCAGGTTTCACAGTACTCAAGTTGAAAGACAGGCTTGCCGACCTTTCCTGTTTCCCATGAACGATAATAGCCTCTGATTTATCATTCCTTGTAAAGAGACGCTTCCTGCGGCTAGCAACGACATCACCAATCTTCTTTCCAGGACCGTCTTCGCCCTCTCGTACAATGACTATTCTTGACTCCCCTCGAATCAATACATCCACGGGAAGACCGCCATCGTCGGGAATATCATCATCATTCTTTGACGAATCCGGAATGAGACCAACACCACAGCATCTCTCCCCTAAAAGACCCGTGGTGAGGTCAACAAGCTTAAGCATTCTGGTAGGTTGAGCGCCGCTAAATAAATTAACCCCACCGCCGGATCCTCTTCGGAGTTGCGAGTCCCAGAATCTAAGCACCCCCGGTATGACGCAGACATGCTCTAATCCTCCAATCCATAGAGCCAGACTTTCATCCTGAAGCGCTTTGCCAGGGGTGTAAGGGAGTCCAATGACTTTCACTCCACCACGGACAGCGAATAAACGGTCGAGGCTTGTAGCAGTAGTCAAGGATGCGGCGGCCTGTTTACGGGTATGTGGTGTCATAGGCGCAAAGTCACCAGCGTGTTTCTCTTTCTGCTGTGTTGCGACAGTGCGCAGCGAGCCGGTTCCTTCCACGTACCCCGACACACTAAACGCGGTCAATGCAGCCCCCTGAACACCCGATTTCAATTTGTTGGATATTGTAGCTCCCGCCTGCAACGGCTTAGCACCTTCAATATCCCAAATTCCCCACATACCATCCGCTAATAAAGCAAACACAGCCCGCCCATGCGCTATCCAAGCAGCATCCAGTATCGGTTTTCGTGAGGAAGCCGTTTTCGTAAATGGTTGATATAATGAAAGTAGCCATGACCCTTGGGTGGGGAAGGGACCCGGGGCATCCGAATCTGGAGGCAATGAAGCCTGCGCAAAGTCGTATATCCTCACAGCATGGGGAGACGATACGGCGAGGAGCTGGGTAGTGTGTGTTGGGTTAAATGAAATGCTTGTAAGGGGTGCTGCCAGAAATTCGCTCTGAAAGGGTTCAACAGGCCGCTGGGATGTAGTCCTATTATCCAACACAACATCCCACAGATTTAAAACACCGGACGCCTGTCTTGAGAAGGCGGCTACCACTGCCCTGGGTGGTTTGCTTGATGAGTTGGTAGACTTTGGCGCAATGAGTGTAATGGCCAATCCCTCGCTGTGCTTCGTCTGGCCGCCAAGAAGAGTCAGCGACTCGCCCCAAGACCCAGTGCCAGCCTTGCCGGCCAAGAGATCCGCTCTCAACTCCGGCCTTGACTTGCTTTCTGGTGATGGAGGCGTCAAAGGTAGGGTGACAAGGTAGGCATCGTTTGTGACGCAAGATACCGCAAACACCATCTTTTCAGCCAAGATTGGCTCACCGTTGGATCCCGCCTCAGATGAAGAGCAAGGTACGAGAGGCATGACTGCAACCTTCAACACAGCTGTTCCAAAAGCCAGGTCCAATGTCTGGATAATTTCGGGGTAGGGAGTCTTCTCGGCAGCATCCTCAAACTCAGGCTTGTCCACATAGGCCTGTGAAGCTTGTGACTTTGCCGGCGGCTCGTCGTCATCTGAGTCGATAATCATAATGGCATCGTCAGTGGCTCCATTCCGCTGCTCCTTCTGGTTTGTTGGTGGTGGAGGTTCCTCCTTTGGAGCTTTAAAACGTCGACCGCCTCGCCAAACCAAAGTAATACCATTATCATGTCCGTAGATCAATATGGTGGCTCCTTGAGGAGATTGAACGGGATATGTTTGAACATCGTTGACACGCCGCGACAGATTATAACTAGGAGATGAACATTAGTTCTATGCTAGTAGGAAGGACAGGCATTCTGAGCTGTGGTATTCTCACGTAAACTGCGTATTCTGTGCCGTGCGACGTATTCTAGGCGTAGTCGTAGGGCCCATGGTCGAAAGAATCCGATGGTTGCCACGCACCCTATAGTGAGAGCAAAAACCGTGCAAAGCTCCAAATTTTCACGCTTAACAGCTTTAGCACATTATTTGCGGTTAAGGGGTGTGTGGAGGAGGTCAATGGTTTTCGATGTGGCGTTTGGTATGGCAACTTTTCTTGACGCGACATGTCAACTGCAGCTAGAAGCATTGGAAAATCAATATCACGTGATATACCGCATCATAACTACCAATTACCTTTACCTACCTTGCCTACTACCCTAGAATCCGGAATGACTCCTCTGTCACGGAGAATATGCTACTAGACACCTTATTGGTCTCGTCCCTGGATATTTTACTTTGGTAAAAATATATGTAAGTCATTATATAAATCTGATGGCAACAATAGCCTCCCTGGCTCGCAAATGAGTAATTTATAAGCTGTAATTTGCTAGGCTTTGGTATTAAGTTGACGCTACTTATCTGAACTTGTGACTTAAATAAAGAAGTGATTAAATCATCTTACTATTGCCGTTTATGCTATGTGCTGGCAATAGTTATTAGAGAATGCTATATTTATAAATAAATTTTAGTATTTCTCGCAAAATCTCAATCTTGAAGGTTCATATTCGTGGTGATATATGGGATATCAAGATAGATATCCTCACTCGTTTAGAAAAAAAAATTGAGGCTAGAAATAGGACCATACCATCATGGTTTACCAATATGATTGTATCTACGCCGAGAGCTCTCCACCCGATCAATCATAACCATCGGGAACTTCAACTGGATAATTTCAAGGGTTTTTTTTTTTTTTTTTTTTTAAATTTTTTTTTTAAAAAAATTCTAACAATTGACGCGAAGGAGAAATAGGATTAAGGAGATACATCAGAGTATGGAGTAAACAAGCCCAAATCTACAGAGTATACCATGCACTAGGAAGTTGATCTGATCTTTTCTTTTTCTAATACGGAGTAAGCAATAGCACTCGCAAATCTTAATGTATAATTTTTTTTGTTTCGACATGACGGTTTGGTTACTATGCGCAATTCCTAACATACACAATCCCACCCAAGATCCATCGCCCATGTCCGAAAAGAAAAAAAGTAAGTAAAGAACACAGCTAGCAACCATATTTTATCTCCCTCTAGCTCCTTCACACACGCCCTTGGCCTTTATCTCTTTCATACATACACCCGAAGTGTCGCCCGCGTCGACAGCTTGGTCAATACCTCTTCCCACGCCAATAGCTTTATATATAGGATGTTCCTGGAAATGGGAATTGCAAAAAAGATCAAAAAAAAAAAAATATCACGCCAGGCTGAATACACAAACGTGTTGATCAGGTAGCCCTTGCGCCTCCCCTTTTCTTCATGAAAAAAAAAACTGTGAAGATGAGGAGCCAATGCCGTTGCATTCCTCGCTCTCTAATCGCCAAAATTAAATTGTAAGGGTTCAATCGGACACGTAAGGAGTGGACGGCGTAAGGAAGCTGGGGTGTGATGTTGAAGACGGCCAAACTCATTCATTTCCCTCCGTATCAAAGTCTATCCTTACGCCCAAAAAATAAAAATAAAAGAAGTAGTCAAAACGCCGCTAGGCCATTTGGCCTGTGGGGTCAACCAAATGGACATGAGCTACCATCCCGATAACGCTGTAAATGCCCATGATTGAAGGGGATATTTGAAGGGTTTAGTAAAGGCAAATTCGCTCGTCGTTAAGTGAGTATATGGTTATTTGCTCATGCATTGGTGACCTATAAACTGTTAATCATCAAAGCAATCTTTATAAATGAGCCAGTAAAAGAAAAACAACATACCCTCAAGATACGACGAGAGTAATCCTCGTTATCCGCAATGCTGCCGTCACTAAGCCTGCGGTGGGCCATAATAGGGTCGAGGCGAGAGTCGGACATGGAAATGCTACCACTAGTGGATGGTGGCTTGGAGCCATTGATAAATGCATTGACAGCGGCATTCCGACGATGTTCTTCTTCAATTTCGGCATTCCGTCTCCGTCTCATGGTGAATAAGAGGGCTCCGACAATGCCACAGAGTAAGACAACCCCAATGGTGGTACCGGCAGCGATTCCAGCAACATTGGTTTTCTTCTTATTACCCTCATTCGGTGCAGTCGATTCAGTTGGCTGCGCAGATTGAGAAGCAGGGGCATTGGGGGCGCCAGAGACGCTTGACTGTGCAGAGGATGTTGACGAACTGCTAGAGGATGGGGATGTCGATGTCGATGATGATGACGACGATGATGATGAAGATGATGATGGCACGTAGTTGGCAGGGTTGATGTTGACCCCAGTGTTCCATACGGAATAGTTGCCTGGCTGTCCAAGACTGCCGCAAGCCTCCTTGCCATATGCAGGGCAAGGAAAGTTGCAAGAGGAATCGCTAATAATATCGCCTGCGGGAGGATAAACTTGTCCGCAATAACATATATCGGCCTGCAGTGCCGAAACAGCGAAGTCCTTTGATACACAATACTGATTGCAGCTTCCTGAAGAAACAGTTGTACTCTTTACAGCGGTGGCAGCCGTCATGTTTCCCTTGGAGCTCCAACAGCCCTGTGATCGAAAGGCATTTGGCACTGGTGCTTCAGATGGCAACTGCAGTTGGGCAGCTCGAATGACATGGCTAGGAGCATCATCTCCTATAACAGGAGTAGCACCAAGAACCGTATAAGCTTGGGATGCGGCCACCAAGGCACTAGAAAGAATTGTTGAAGATTTCATTTTGATTTGAGTCTTTGTTAGAGCGAGCGTATGAAGGAAAAAGAAAAAAAAAATATCAGAATAGATGGCCCGAGTCGAAAAGAGCCTAGAAAGTGGAGGCCACGGGCTTGAATGTCGACTTGAAACAAGGGAAAAAATTAAGATCAAGCTGACTCCGCCGGGGAGTTTTTCAAAGAATAAAGAAATAAAAAAAGAGACAAGGCTGAGGCCGGAGAAAAAGCTGCTGCTGAATAGTGTCGCCTTTGCCTTTTGTCTGATGATTCTGCGTATACTCTAAGGAGGTTTTATTCGATGGCCTTCTTTAGTCGGGAAATCGTGAGACTTGGGTTGGTGGCGAGCGGCAGGGCGAGACTTGGATTGCTAAACGAGAGGCTCGACAGACGCCGTTTACTGATAGAAACTGAGCTTCTCAAGATGCCAGAGTAAAGGCCGACTGCATCTGATTCCTTGACCCAATGGGCTTTGAGAAACGCTGTCAAAGAGTCGGTGTCGTCGGGAAGAAGGAGGGAATGGAACGAGCGTCCTGAAAGCGTGACTTGTTTTTGTTGAAAGGGAGGAGGAGAGATGAGAAGGAGAGATGACAGAATGGGACAGAATTGGGGGGGGGGGGGGGGAGGGGGGGGGGGGGGGGGAGAGAGAGAGAATGCTCCGCAGCAAAGGCAGCAAGAGATGGGCAGTACGAAGTACCAGGAGTATGATTGAGTACGTACTCGCACTGGAGCAACGGTAACGGATCAGGGAGCAGCTTGCCTGGGATTAAGCCAGTTGGTGTGGTTAAGGGGAAATTAGTGCACTGGCCCGCCCTGTACTGGCGCTTTGTCTGGGTGTGGTTCGGTGGGTGTCCCTACTATGGAAGCTACTAAATGCAGGTCGATGCACGCTGTCAGGTACGAGGTAAAGGTACAGAGTGCTGTTTGAAGTACTGGTACGGACATGTATGAGTACTGCCATTCTTGTACGAGTAGGGAGGGAGGGAGTACAAAGGGATTACTGCTGCCGATGTTACTTTGTACATGCAAATATGGAGTACATACGGTACCTTAGGTATACTCGTAGCTAGTACCTTACTTGTACTCCATACAGTTACCTGTACTCCTTCGTACATACTTGTACAAGCACCTAAATCCTCGTTCCCTCGTTCCTGGACCTGGCGCGAAGTTCAGCAGCCCCTGGCTAGTCGTTCTTTGTGCTTCATATCCTTGTCCGTTTGCACCGCTAGCCCAGCCAATCTCAGCGAATATGCTGGAATGCAGCAGGCCTATTGGACTGGGCAGCGCGTCGGCACCCGCTACCTAGTCCATTATTAGATTAGGCTGATAAGGCCCGAACCTGTCATGGTGGCGCCCAAAGCAGAAGAAAAAGAGAGAAAAAAAAAAAATTAAAAAAAAATTCAGGAACAGCTAGCTGCGTTACAAGCTGGGGAAAAAGGGACGCCGTGGATCGCCGTAGCGCTGGAAGTACTCAGTACTGGGGCTGTGTCTCGGCTGAGTTAACTTTCCAGCGCTAAAAATGCTTAGCAGCCTTAACAGCGTCCCTGAATTGAGCAGGGAATCAGTGTCGCCAATACACATTTCCACAGGTGCTGTGGACAGTGTCTGAGTGGCGTTCCATCTTAAAGTAATTTATTTTACATCCCCACCACAATCAAAAGGCTCTTCCACACAATGCGACCCTCCATTAGACATTCCAATAATAACAGCACTTGTACTCTATAGAATCGCGCTTCGTACAATTGCGTTGTATTCTGGCTGTGTATACTTGTATAGTACGTGAATTTGGATAAATCATATATCAGCGCGCGGGTCGGAAGAGACGGACGGCTAATTTCTAGGCAAAGTCACCTCCCGAATGTGGCCTCTTGGTGATAGCATCCCCAATCGACGCGCGAAGCAACAGAAAGAAACAACATGAGGGAATAGCGAATGGTTATCGCGCAGAGACCGGGGCTTTTCAACGGCTGCTCACTGCTGACAGGGATTAAATGGCTACTTGGCTAATATTAAAGGCATAAATCGGCTGCTGATGGATGTGTCGTCGTGCAACTGAGACCATGCCGTGTCGTGTTGCGCCTAGCGGAAAAAAAGAGACTGCAAGTCCCATTGGCTCCATAATAATAGGAGAGCAGCGCGTTTCATCTTCTTTATTTATTCACAACTCCCCAATTAGCACAACTGGGATAACGTTGTGCATGCATATAGATGCTTATGTATTAGGTACCTTCAGCTATGCATGTACGAGTTATGAGTACTCCGTACTTGTAACAAATTCTGTAGTGACCTCAGTCATCTCGATTCATTTGCTGTAGCCACGGATCATAAAGCTGAGACAGAGTGGCACTTTGCGACGATGATGGAGACGCTTCATGAAATGCGTATCGTCTATCTGCGCCTGATTAGGATATCCCACTGTACATCGTTGTAGCGAGACGATGAGTGAGCGGCGTTGGTTCGATCGAGATATGTTTGCTGCTTCATACGGTATACTACGTACTTGTATTACTGCTGATCCGAGGTTAGAAGCCTCACTTTTTTTGCTCCACGCCGAACACGTGTCGCTCTCCACTATCATCTCAATGCTGCAGCTCACTCATTCTTTTACTCATCCCCTTCTCGAACCATTTGGATTTGCCGTGTTTGCTCCGGAAATCTTCCTTTGTTGGGAAGATGCAAGTTTGCGGGTCCCTTCATCCCCAAGCATCGCCACAAAAAGATTGCATTCTCCTAGGGACCGACATGAAGCCACCAATCTCACCGCATGCTTTTTCTGCCATGCATCACTAGTACCGTTGGTGGAAATCAGATTACTAAAAACCGGTTTGCTATGTATGCCGATATGGTACAAATGGGACTGGTTCCTGATAACTACTACTAATGCCTCTCGAACGAACCCGAGCTAAGAACTAGCAAGCTATTCTATTCTGGTAGAATAATACTTGGGGACTTTGACGCGTTTGAATCACGACTCACAGCTCGCGTGTTACAAACGCCACTCAGCTGTATTACTACATGTAGTATCATCAAACACATGAGCCATCATGTAATGGCGTCTGCACTCCCGCTTGGTGTCCGACTGATAATGCTAATGCTATAAAAACCAATATTGGTAAGTCTTCTTCAGGAGAATGCTTCTCGAGGTTTGTATGGAGTTAGCAGTGCCGTTATTTCCCAGTCTGTACTCCGTTCTCCGTGTGTTGTACCCCGAAGCTTCCGTGCCAGTCTATTTTCAATACTATCGCTGTCATTACAAGTTATTGGCCGGAGAAAAAAAAAAAGAACTTCGCCTTTGAGCTTGACACTTTAATTTCGCATTGACCACTCTCAATGTCTGAAGAACTCTTCCACCGTAGTATGGTGGGGTTCTAAAAATATTTCCCGTCCCTTTATCTTTTAATCTATGACAGTGGAGTGCGGAGCTTTTCGTTGGTTGATTTTGAAAAGGAGATGATTCGAGTTTTAAGTAGGGGATACTAAATGCGGAATGCTAAAAGCTGTATTGACTCTAGTATAAAACTAGACTTTGTGATCTGCGGTATGACTTGTAGATAACAATATGCCTGCCACGACGAGAACCATGGCGGAATTGTCATGAAGCAAATGTTTCTTATATTCCAGTAGTGTCTACCAATGTCTTACTTATGTGATGAGCTTCTTTAATTCTTACTGTGATCTAGGGGACGAATAAGACAGAATGTGAACACTACTCGGAATGAGAACTCATATATAGTTTATACGTGATGTTCTGTAGTTACTATAAAGTAGAGTGACGGTTCAAGCAAGTTCTTCGCCTATTACTGCTTTACATTCCATATATAGAAACATCTGTAAACGTATTCTAGATTGTGTGCCGGAATATATCTTGGACTTTGGCCACTTTGAAGTTTTAATTCCCTTCTCTTTGTTCTCTAGATCGTATATGTGTTGCAAATATTCCCGTGCGAGCCACTCTTTGTTAGTTTGCTGGTGATGGATTAGGATTTAAAACAAGAATTCATAAAGTTACTGGAATAGATTTATCCAATGGAAAAAAGGTTAAAAAAAAATCATGAACGAACCTGTGTATATGTATTATCGAATCTGTTAAGGTAGATGTTAACACTGCCTTCGTTGAGACTAGTGATGTTCTCGGGATATAAACTATATATATATGGGATTTTCCGCAAAGATGAAAGCCAAAATCATATCAGATTCCTGTGGCGTCTTCTTTCATCATCTATCAGATGACATGCCTTATGATGATAGGGAGTTCTTGCTGGCGATATGTTTTAGTGCTACACTTCACTCTGGCAACATAGCAAGTAGACGTAAGGGGCACTTCAATGTGGTATTGACCATTGCTATAATAAGCACACTGCTTTATCATACGAAATATAATATCTTATTGTTGGACTAGTAGAGGAGCATTTACCAGCCTGCGACTATCTCTAAAGGTCGAGTGTCAATACATCTACAATCCTGAGCGATGTCCCTTGTAGAATATGTAGTCTAGTTGATCTTTCATATTACCCACGCCTGCTGACAGATTTCTATGATAGACAATTATGGCGTAGAATTGTCTGTTCTTTATTTATTTATTTCTCTATTTCTTTCTTTCTTCCAAGACCACTCGGGCTTTCGTGATGGACAAGCCAACCAAGTCGTCGTTAAAATATAAAACTATACAGACTACATACTCTGTAGTAAACGGAAATATTCGCTGATTAATTATAAGTATGTGGCTGGTAACAATTCAAAAAGTCAATGACCGCTAGAGTTGGTCGTTTGATTCACATCGATGTGATGTGTCGGGTGCAAGATTTGCCACTTTCGTGATCTTGACACCTGCTCTTGAAACAACATCTGAAACGTCATTTGGTCTCTTATAAAGAAGTTTACCCAACAATCTTTTTGAGAAAAAATGCCGAATTCACTTTTCTGTTCAATGAGAATATTTGGCTCCGATGGGAATTAAGGGCCGGCTGATTATTACTGCTTTGTCTTTGTATCAGCGGGTTGGTAAGGTGAGTCGAGACACAGGTACGAGTACGAACTAGTCCGTCCTGAGTAACTTGTAGGGTGCAATTAGACGGCAGTTTTCTAGTACCTACTACTCCTTTAGTAAGGTACCTATCTATTACTTTTAGTGTAGCTGAAGCTCGGCCAACCTTTGACACAGTTCCGAGGCAAGCCGGTGCTGGAAATATATCGCCATTGTTCGCCTCACCCGCGGGCGGCAGAACCATTGACCCGTCCCGGGCGACATCTGCATTGGTTAATAATATTAGGAGGTTGGTACCAATAGTAGCAGTACTCGTACGTAGTAGCTGATATAATTAAATACGAAGTCGTGTCAAAGGCTGTTTGTTGACAACAATGCAGCCTGAGGCAGACATTCTACTCCGTACTATTGACTCTTTGTTGATCTCGGTTGCCCCATCAGCCAGTTAGGCTCAAGACCTGGACAAGTTGGGGGCAAAAGTACCTTGGCTAGCATTTTTGGTGGAGAGGGAACATCCGAGGCCGCCTAATAGAGGCCCCTTGCAGGGGAAGTAGTGCGTCATCAGCTCGTCAGCACCAGGCACCATAGGGTGTGACGGCACGCAAACGGAGAGCACGAGGCCTGAATCCCCAGCCTGTCTTGTCAGGTCCAGTGACCTCTCGATCTCTCGCAGCCACCAATGCTACAGCTCAGCGCTGCCGCCTATTGGTAGGTACTAAGCTGCCTGCCACCCTCTTATCTGCTACCTACCTTATTCCGCTACTACAAAGGTAGCTTCGTCATCCTTTTTTATCTTCTACTCCGTAGCAGCAATCCAACCATCAAACCTTCACCTCTATCCATCTCTTTCTCACTCTTAAGTTTCATCATATTTTTTTTCAAAGCGTCGCCCATCATGAAGAGTGCCTTGATTGCCGCTGCGGCGCTTGTCGGCTCCGCCCAAGCTGGCGTCCACAAGATGAAGTTGCAAAAGGTTTCTTTGGAGCAGCAGCTGGTATGGAGAACTCGCATCTGTCTGATTGTGCAACTGGTAGAAATAATATTAACCTTTCCGCTTCCATTAGGAGGGCTCATCCATCGAGGCTCAAGTTCAGCAGTTAGGCCAGAAATACATGGGCCTTCGCCCTACCGGCCGCGCCGATGTCATGTTCAATGACAAGGTCCCCAAGGTCCAGGGCGGTCACCCAGTCCCGGTCACCAACTTCATGAATGCCCAATGTAAGCTAGCATGCTAAAATAGTTCTCCCAACAGCGAGTGCGTTTTGCTAAACCTAGTTGGATAGACTTTTCTGAGATTACCATCGGTACTCCCCCCCAGACCTTCAAGGTGGTCCTTGACACGGGAAGCTCCAACCTCTGGGTTCCCTCCCAGTCTTGCAACAGCATTGCTTGCTTCTTGCACTCTACGTACGACTCATCTTCCTCGTCGACGTTCAAGCAGAATGGCTCCGATTTCGAAATCCACTATGGATCGGGTAGCTTGACCGGCTTCGTCTCCAACGATGTCGTGACCATTGGTGACCTCCAGATCAAGCACCAGGACTTTGCCGAGGCTACTAGCGAGCCCGGTCTTGCCTTTGCTTTTGGCCGCTTTGACGGCATTCTTGGCCTTGGTTACGATACCATTTCAGTCAATGGCATCGTCCCTCCCTTCTACCAGATGATCAAGCAGAAGCTTCTGGACGACTCCGTCTTCGCTTTCTACCTGGGAAGCGGTGACGAAGGCTCTGAGGCTGTTTTCGGTGGTGTTGATGAGTCTCACTACGAAGGCAAGATTGAGTACATTCCCCTTCGCCGCAAGGCCTACTGGGAGGTAGACCTCGACTCCATTGCTTTTGGCGACGAGATTGCTGAGCTTGAGAACACTGGTGCCATCCTTGATACTGGAACTTCTCTCAATGTTCTCCCTTCCGGCATTGCTGAGCTCCTCAATGCTGAGATTGGTGCCAAGAAGGGTTTCGGCGGCCAGTACACCGTCGACTGCGAGAAGCGCAGCTCGCTTCCTGACATTACCTTCTCCCTTGCTGGCTCCAAGTACAGCCTCCCCGCGTCTGACTACATCATCGAGATGTCTGGAAGCTGCATTTCTTCCTTCCAAGGCATGGACTTCCCTGAGCCCGTCGGTCCTCTGGTCATCCTTGGCGACGCTTTCCTGCGCCGATACTACTCTGTTTACGATCTCGGCAAGAACGCTGTTGGTCTGGCCAAGGCCAAATAATTGTATAGCGCGTGCTGGACTTGTATGTATCTAGGATGAGCCTCACTTTGTATGTTGGCGGCCTCATGCGGTTTTCTTTATTGAGCAGCTCCCAAAGCAGGAGGAATACAGTGTTACTGGGGTTTATGGATCAAAGATTGCAACGTTGTTTATGTAATATAATGAGCACTAATCCTCACTTTGCTGCCTTGATTTTACTCTTTAATGTCATTGATTGTGATTGTATTTAATACTTAAGATGTATTAGATTAATGTTGGGTTGGTTGACTATAGCACATTTGCTATGTGCAATCTATATGGGTACCTACCAATAACTTATAATTCTCATGTGTGTGTGCTTCGTACCTTTTTGATGGGGGGGATCACTAGCAAAAGATAGATCATCTACTTACTCTGCTCATCTAAGAACCGAGACATGGAACTTGTGCATTAACACTAGACATTAGCACCATGCTTAGAGTCTGCATGGGGCCGTCATCTTGCATTACATACGTACGTACTCCGTACAAGTACTGAATCAGAGCCATGACCATTATGGTTGATTGAGTGGCTCCTCGTAATCACATTTGAGGCAATGTTGGTGTAAATAGTTACTTTTACGGAGCTAGTTAGTAGGGACTTTAGGTACTAGGCATTTGCCGAAATACGGCCCATATCGTACATACACTTAGAGAAAACCCCCGGCTTTGCTAGTAGTAGTGGTAGTAATAATAATGATAATAATAATAATTGTGGAGGAATCATCTGCTAATAACCTAGATTGGTTAAGTATTGATGAGATATGAAATACTATTCAATTGATCAAATGTGCTGAAATGGTGGCACAATGGCACACAGGAAGCTGTATCTATCTGTACGACTCTTTTAGCGGAGCCACAGCGGGTCAGAAGCCATTTTTTTGGGGGGAATCGAGGAAATCACGTGCAGGCAATTTTAGACTTTTCCCTTGAGGGAGTTAGCGTAATCCTGGGGCTAGGAAGTACTTGGCGATCCAGGACACATTCTTCCTCAGCAGGCTCAACAACGGCATTCCACCCTGCAGTTACCTGGAAATCTTCTAAAATTTGTTTATTATCGTCTAAGGCTGCTTGTCGTGGCGATTTACCGGCGCGGCATTTTATTGCACTGCGTCTGTTGGATGTAGACGCTCTGCCCGTGCGGCCTTGATGAAAAGGTTTTGGAGTCGCACCAAGTCAGCCCTCTCTGCAACCGCGTATCGCGACGGGGCGCGGCCAGCACCACGACGACTGATAGAGTCAACGGAGCCAAAATGGCGCAGCCCACGCCCGAGGATGCTAATGGCGTTGAGATGCCTGATGGTGTTGAGAATGGGCATCTCGTTGCGTCTGGGAAGCGAAAGCGCGACAATGGCGAACGGCCCGAGAACGGCGACGATGAGATGGATGTGGATAACAAGGTAGAGGCGGATCAAGAGAAGGATCAAGTACAAGAACCAGAAAAAGATACGACAAAGAGCAGGGAACTTGTCAAGGCCTTTTTCGAGGTTTTGCGGAGGTACGATTGCATTGAAATACCAATCACAACTTGCAATTTCTTTTCCCATCTTTTCTTTTTTTATGTCGCGACGTTCCGCCGTTTGGCTGGCCTTTTCTTACTTGGTTGAGAGAGGAGCATGCAAGCTGACTATCTTATTCTAGTTTTGACGTTGGACCCTCCATCCTCAGTCGCCCACTACCGCCACCGGAGCCAGCATCTGTAGATGAACCCAATGCAAAGCGTCAAAAATCCACCGAGCCACCAGCGAAGCAGAGTATTGCCGACAGAGTGGCTGCCGACGCTTACGTTTGCCTCGACGACATAGCAGTGGATATCGCCTCTGCCGTCAAAGCCTCGCTATCCGACGTGAACCTGAGCTCTTTGGATCCTGCTGCAAGAGCTGCGGCGATTAAAAGGGCTGCGCAGATTAACGAATTCCGGGACAGAGCCACGGATCTTGTTCGGCGCGAAAAGGCGTATCCGAATACGCGACAGGAAGCTGTAAATGGAGAGGCTGAGTCGCATACTGCATCTGAGAAGAGCGAAATGGTGTTGTCACTTGTCGGCTATGCGCCTCAAGAACGGCGCTTGTTTTCTAGTTTACCGCTGTCCAAGGATGTTGACTTGTCCGACCTCAATTTCCCACCAGGCGTGTCTATTACCCGAGTTATTCCCTCCAATCCTCAAGATCGGACGCAAACCCTTGGCGAACTGTTTGCCCCGCCTCGTCCCCTTCCGCCGCTCCAACCGCCAAAGCAACCAAAAACACAAGCTAAAGGAAACCGCTTAGACTTTTACCACCCCCACTTGACCGATAGCTCTAGGTATCGAGGTAGTTCGTACTTCAATACGAAACTATCTACCGGCTACTATCTTGATTACAGCCAGGCAACGCCGTCATGGCAGACCAAGACAAAGCAGCACGAGCGTGCGCAAAGTCTCGCCGGACGAAAACCCTCGGTTTCTGAACTGGAAATGAGTGAGATGGAAACGCTCTTTCGAGGCGCCTTTTCCGCATTTGCTCCTTGCAAGGACGACGCTGCTGCAGTAGTACCGTCCAGTGTTGCCAGCCGGATTTGGTGGCAGCGAAGCGGCAAACAGAGCTTTCAAAGAATGATTGAGGTGGAGTATTATGGTGATCTTCAGGATGCCAATCCTGTCGACCCAACACAGCCAGTGGAATTGGACGAAACTGCGGTGCAAGAAGCCATTGAGAATTGGGATGAGACAGTCGTTGATCCTTCGTTGGAAGATGTCATGGGATCTAAGCATGATGATCAAGACAAAGAGGCTGACGAGATTCTTGACGAGGTCAGCGATATGATTGAGACGCTAGCCTCTTACCAGCGCATCCGCAATCTAACGCTGCCCAATTCGCAAAACCGCCAGTCAAGCGATCCTGTAATTGGAGATATGCTGGCCAACGCTGGACCTCAGCCCTCAGAAGAAGAGCAGGCAACCTACCACGTACTTAAAGCACAACTGGCACTCATCATTAAGACGCTACCGCCTTATGCAGTGGCTAAACTTAATGGCGATCAGCTAGACGACCTCCTCATTAGCACCAAGATTATGGTGCGGACTGACCAATACAAGGGCACTATGGACGAGGACGAGGCGAGCGCACAAGCTCGACTCAAAGCGCAACAGCAAGCTGCCCAAGCGGCCCAAGCGGCAGCACAAGCTAATGCTATCAGGCCGCCAGCACAGCGCACGCCTAGTGTTTCTGCCGTGCCGTATCCTAACCAGTATGCAGCGGCGGCGGCGGCGGCGGCGGCGAACCAGTACGGTACACCAGGTCGAGCCACGGCTCAGCCTCCACAGTATTATCATCGCCCAACACCAGCCCCTGTCGTCTATCAGCAACCTCGCAACCTAGGACCACCAGCCCCTCATCCACCAAGGCCTCAACCGAATCAATACACTCGTACCAATGGCTATCCCAACCAGTATGCAACTCAGCTTGCCAAAGCTCAAACTCCGTATGGACACCAAAGCCTGCCACAACAATATGCAACCCAACAGAGGCCGACCTATGGACAAATGCCACAACAAGGCAATCCAAACGCTCGATATACCTTTCAACCAAGCTATCAGCACCAGCCAGGCACGCCAACTCCTACGAACTACGGGTCATATGCCAATGGCCCAGCGGCGATCCCGGCCAGAACCATGTCTCCTCAGGTGGGCGGAGCCCGACAACCGTTCAGTCCATCGCCTGCTGTGCCCCAAACTCAAGGATATACGGCTCCAACGCCAACCATGGCCAGCCAGATGAACAGATTTCCGAGCGGCTCAAGCCAGACTGGGACCCACAGCCAGAGTCCTGGTTTGACTGGATACCATACCGTCATCCCTGAAGCTCAGCAGCAGCGGATATTGGATCAGGCCAAGGCTCGTGTTGCTGCCCAGGAGAGATCGGCCATGTTCGCCGATAGACTCTCGCAGACCGGAGTTTCAGGTTTTGCTGGCATGGGACTGGGAGCCAACATGGATGCCAGTCGACTGGCGGCTATCCGAGCGAATATGGCGGCGAATCAGAACAAGCCCCAGACGCCCACCCCTTCAAAGCCTGGCATGAATGGAACGCCAGCAACGGGTCATGTACCTTATAAGGTAACCCCTGTTCCTGTCCCTGTTATCCCTACTTTACAACGCAAACCGACTTCGTGATTTGGGTATACTCCATGGAATGATGATTTTCTCGGAATTTGGGAAGATGGTACGTTTCGTGACTGGCAACACTATGGCGTTGTTGAGAGGCGTTAGAAGGCTAGGGTTCGTATAAAGGAGTTTCGGCAAATTTGAGAATGATTACACGCTTTCGAAGACGATAATGCAAAAAAGTTCTCTCCCAAATTGGGGATGTGGTGTTGATATGGGAGAAGGGCTTGACTATTTTTTAATACTTTTCGAGATGCGAGATGGAGATACAGAGACGGCTGATTCCCAAAGTGCAAGTGAAGAAGATATGACGTTTGATAAGTCAAAAAAAGGGGGG
>JACBYL010001112.1:0-78588 GCA_015266385.1 Trichoderma oligosporum | reverse complement strand
CGGCAAATGATGGTAGTCACAGAAATTTGCCTCGAGTACAAGACCGTTGGAAGGCAAGACAAGAATCCCTTGTGAGTGAAAAACATTTTGACTATAGAGCAAGTATCGCATTAGACAAGTTTAGTAAAAAACTCGCAGAGCCAAATAGGGCGGCTGTATAGGCAGGGCATATCTGTCGCTGTGAGTTGTTTTCTTTTTAGTTTTTAGCTAATGTCTTCTAGCTAAAGAAGACGGCGCACAATTTGCTTTGGGTAATGATACTGACGTTTTGGTTTAAGGAGAGTTATACTATAAGTAGTCGGGATGTCAGTTCTATGCGCAACCTAGATCTATTGGAGAAATACATCGACACCTAGAAACCCTCCCTCCTATTTCCTTGTAATCCCAAAGAGTACGACATTTCGAAGCTTCAGGATGTTGGACTGGTCTCTCGATGTACCACCTCCGCTTGTTGTCGATGTTTTGTAAAGGGGGGGATTTGTTAGCTCTTTAAGATATATTGGATCCTGTGGCTCTAGAGCTGAAATATATCGTTCAGAACCGATGCCATTGGCGGCACACTGTTAGCAAACACCCATGTGCGTCTCCGTACAGCTAGTTCGCCATCAAGTTTGGTTATCAAGAATACTTATTCAATGTATGGCCTGGTCGTTGAGAGCAGGCCGGGAGTTGCAAAAATTCTTTGCTTTCTTCCCTCGCTATCTTACGTTTGAAAATGCTCCTAGCTGCTGCAAGAATGTGGCGAAAACAATGTTAGGTGCCATGTGGAATCTGGTATGGCTCCTGTGGAGTGGTTGATTAAATCGTTGGAGCTCAACCTCGAGTTGTCACTGATATACTTACGCTTGCGGCCTCAGAGCATGCATATAACGTGCCAGCATCTGCTTCAAGTCTACCCGCGGTGGATGTCTCGTTGAATGCGAGCCAAAGAGCCGCGGTAGAGGCGGCAGAGAACAACAAGCTCATCTGTCTTTGGGTCCTTCGGGAACCGGAAAGACGCAGACTAATGTTGCAATGCTACGGAGATCGCGATTAGACCACAATACTAGCAAAATACTCGTAACTGCCCCAACTTACAATGCCGTGAGCAACGTCATGAGAAGGTATCTTGGACGGATCAGCCAGGAGGGTCTTTCACGACTTGGAAAGGAGCTGGATTAAGTCTGCTGCGAGATCAAGCATTTGACACGGTAATTGTAGACAAAGCATCACAACAGACAGAGCCCGCATCACTCATCCTGCTCGTAAAGAGATGTGGAAAGGCGATTCTAGTGGGCGATCATGTCCAGCTAAGGCCTACTGTGTAGAATATTGCACTGGCACTTAACTTTGATGTCTCCCTATTTGAAAGGCTGTATGTATACTTGGCCTGAGTCAACACTCGGAGATGGTTATATTGATGTTGGATACGCAATATCGAATGCATCCTTCCATCTGTTTCTTAAAGGAGTTTTATGATGAAAATTATTATCTGGACTAAAAGATCGAGACCGATCAATGCTAGCTTCGTCTTTCCCTTAGTCGGCATTCTTAACTACTGATAGCTCATCTTCCGTCACTGGAAATGCATTATTAAGGATAGTCTTCATCGAGTGCCCCTGGAGAGAAGACTTAGGTGATAAATCCAAGTCGAATAAGGATCAGCCAGACCTCTCTCTTTCGATAAGCAAGCTCCTATTCACCGCTCCAGCTATATACGGAGTAAACTACAAAGGAAAAGACAGTAAACATTGGTATCATGATGTGTTTATTGATTGACTATATGGTGAAAGTTTTATCTCACCGTTCCCTAGAATCAGGCCGTGAAGCTTGCGGTCGTACTGGCCCATGGGCACAGGCTCATCCGCCACGGGATCGAGCAGCTGCTCCGTGAGAGCCAAGCCATAGAACCGCAGCATAGGGCCATCGCTAACACCAGCTTCATCGTGGGGCTTTGCATCTAAGTACCGATTAAGGAAGAAGTCGTAGAAGCCTTTGCCATGGCCGAGTCTCCGCACACAGCCCGTGTCGTCAACATCGAAAGCCACCCCCGGCATAAGGATTAGATCCAAGGTGGACTGATCCGATCTATGAATGTCTGGCCCACCAAGAATGCGCTGTCGTTGATGGACCGTGGCCGGGTCTATGCTAGGAATACCCCAGGTATCTCTCTGAAGGCCGTCGTAGTCCTGAATATCTTGAAGCTGAACCATGTCCATTACGCGTGCTGGAGTTCCGGGCTCATCTAGAGGTGATTTATGCAGATACGGAACAAAGACTTGCTTCCCTGAATTCAGGGCATGACGAACAATGGCATCAGTTTGGATCTCTCCGATAGGCATTGACAGATATACGCTGATGCGATTGGCGTCTTGATAAGGCCTGAAATTCTTGAGCGTCTCAAATATAGTGTGGCCTGAGTAAAGCGTTAATTAAAAAAGTACGACCATTAATAGAAGTGTGATTGTGCGTGTGTGTGATTGTGTACTTTGAGTGAGAACAGAGTCTTGAGAGACTTTGGCGAGCCTCTGCTTGAGAAGACGCCTCAGCTGCTGCTTAACGGTGGCCAATGAAGAGGCCATGGTGAAGCGGCCCCAATGGCCTGAATTCTGGAAAAAAAGAATGAATGAGAGAGTGGAAATGGAATGAGAGGCATTCGACTATCTCTCTATCTCTCTCTTTTTTTTTTTCTTTTTTTTTTGGCGCAGACTAACTGATGATGATGGCGGGGAGATTACCGGATCGAGAGGTCCGTGATTCGGCGGCTGGGTTCGGCTTCGTCAAAGAAATAGGCCCGGTACAAGGCTTTGTGACATACATTACTAAAAGGCTTCGGCTCAGGCTATATGGCATTGAATGACGACGGGCTATAATTTAATAGCAGTTTGTTGTCTTTCTGATTGGAACGCTGAAGAGGTCAATATTTGCTACGATATCTACGTTACTAGCACAGAAAGTTCTCTGTATTAGTACTCAGTAGCACAGCGTAATTTACATGGATGGGTAGTAGATGTACTTGTGAGCAGCAATTATCACAGATGGTTAAGTAGTATCCGCATATTCTCCATCTTGTATCTATATCCATATGTCCATTAAACATATTACTATCCTTTGGATAAAAGGTAGACTTTCTCGCAAGTGTAACCATCTTTCTAAAATTCGGAAGCTAGGTAATATAAATATGCGTACAGAGTAATACAGGAGGGCGGATTCAAGACATCCAGACAAGACGAAAAACGCTCAGCCCATGCCTCAGGCCCTATACGGCGTACAGAATAGAATGCCTTTATCAAGTACTATAGGAGCGGACAAATAGCGCAGTTCTTGGAAATGATCAAGACACCAAAGGTTGGAAATCACAATGTGTTGATTGGGGGCGGAAGGAGTCAATGGATTTAATATAGAATGATTAAAGACTCTCCGGTATGACTAACTAACTAACTAACTGCCTGGGTACTTTTGATTCCGCTCGATCCTCTAGCCGCCCAAGTGAGATTTCGGGTGACACTGCATGCGTATTATATATTAGTGCATCGCCCTAAAGAAACATGTCACCCGGAGAAAAAAGAAGGCTTCAGGCACCTGGCTGCAGGCTGCAGGCTGATGTGATTTGATTTGATCTCATCGTCAGACCTCAAAATTGGGGGCTCTCGGTTCTCTATTTAACAGAGTAAGTTAGCATGTGCAGTGTGCTCTTAAAGCACTAGGGAATTGGGTGCATTAAGCCACTATTTCGTAATCCTGAAGGCCTCTATGAGCGCTAAATATTTTTCTTCTACAGAGCATAGCGCACTATAACCCTCCACTGAGCTCATTATTGACATGTAGCTAAAAAGGCCTAGACTATTTTTTAATACTCCTTAGTCTCCTCTCACAGAGCTGTGATCCATCGTTACCCACATCATGCACACAAGCAAGCAATTGATCTTCGCGATTTTATTTCCAGCCCCGCCATGGGTCGTCGAGCCAGCGAATCCAACAAGTTCAAGATATCAACCTCATCAGCCGAGACAGAGGGGCGTGGCTCTTATATGCAGCATACAAGTAGCGTCGCTCTCCAGACCCTAGCACCAGTAGCAGCATCGGCATCATCATCATCAATTATAGCATCGCCTTCGCTTCCGTCTTCGCCTCGGCCTACTGTCTCAGCGAAAGACCTGGTCCCACAAGCTCAATCCCAATCCCATTCCCATTCCCATTCCCATTCCCATTCCCATTCCCATTCATCTTCTTATTCTCCCCTCCCCTCTACCCAGCATGATCACTGGCCCTCCGATCCCAGGCTTGACGAGGCTGTAGCCGAGCCTGCTTCTTTTGCTGCCATGGCCTCCTCCAGCAAGGCCTCTAGCAGGGTGGCCAAGACGCCCAAGTCGACAACGACATTAACAGCAACGCCGTCTTTGCTGCCCGCCGATGGCCATCGGTCCGAGTCGTCTCCATACGGCTCTGTGGCCATGACGCCGAACCGTAGTCTGTCGCCCTCCGGCACCGATTCCTCAAGCGAGAGCGGCTGTCCGCCTCGTCAAGTTCGTGAGCTCAGTCGGAGTGGGATTTCCAGACGGTCACTGGCTTCACGGCGGTCGTCCCGCAAGTCAGAAGACTTCGATGGCGCAGCACTAGTCTCCGGCCTTGAAGGTCGATTTGGCATCTCGGAAACTCTTCTGTCAAGCGCCGTCCTCGACGATGAATTGACTTCGGAAGACGGGCCGTTGATAGGCTCTTCGTCTTCTGCTTCTTCCTCCAACACCGAGGTTCCCCGCCGAGAAGCTGAAGAGAACTCTCCCAATGAAGCTGTACGGGCTTCGGTATCCCCAATTGACGACACAACTTTATCAATAAACACGCCACGGATGTGGTGTCTGTCTGTCTTGTTTTCCATTCTCGGTTCTTCCACCAATCTGTTCTTTTCTCTAAGATACCCCAGCGTTGCCATTACTCCCGTTATTGCCTTATTGCTTGTACATCCTCTTGGCCACCTATGGGACTACTTATTGAAGCGGTCGTACGATCCCGAAGAAGAGTTTACCGATGGCGTGCTGACCTCCGTCTCGACTCATGGCCACAATGGCGGTCATAGCCAAAAGAAAATCTTTGACTCGTGGCGCCTGTGGCTAGCCCAGGGCAGATGGAATGAAAAGGAGCACACATGCGTCTATGTGAGCAGTAATGTGGCCTTTGGCTTTGCATTCGCTACGGATGTCATCGTTGAGCAGACACAATTCTACAATCAGGAGGCACCTATAGTCTACCAGCTGCTTTTGACGATATCAACCCAGATCCTCGGCTATGGCTTCGCAGGCATGGCCCGTCGCTTCTTGGTTCGTCCCAGTGGCATGGTATGGCCCGGCACTCTCATGTCTGCTGCCATGTTTTCCACCCTCCACAAGCAGGAAAACAAACCCGCCAACGGTTGGACTATAAGTCGCTGGAACTTCTTCTACATTGTTTGGTCATGCGCCTCCGCCTTCTATTTCTTACCGGGTCTCCTGATGCCCGCTCTCAGCTATTTCAACGTCATTACTTGGTTCGCTCCCAAGAGTGTCGTCCTCGCAAACCTATTTGGCGTGTCCTCTGGCCTCGGTCTCTTCCCCATGACCTTTGACTGGGCCCAGGTAACCTACGTCGGCTCGCCGCTTTTGGTACCCTTCTGGGCCGCTATGAATGTCATTGGCGGTCTCGCAATCGTCATGTGGATCATAGCGCCGATATTCTACTACAGCAACGTCCTATATTCCTCTTACATGCCTATCCTTTCTGCCGCCGTTTTCGATAACAAGGGTAAAGTCTACGACGTCAGCAAGATTCTAACCCCAGACTTCCTCTTTGACAGGAAGGCCTACGCAAGTTATAGTCGAGTTTTTCTGCCTGTCACATATATGCTCAGTTATGGTGTACAATTCGCCGGCCTTGCCGCTCTCTTGACCCATACCCTATGTTGGCACGGTCAGGACATCTGGCATACCTGGAAGGAGTCCTTAATTGAGGCGCGAGAGCAAGGGAAGGAAGGATATCAACAGGTATCCGGCTCTCCTGACCATCCCTCAGGCGGAGTTACGCAGCCTCAGGGCATCCCTCGAGTGTCATCTTCCGGATCTCATATAATAGAAGGTCTTTTAAGCCATGAAGATATCCATTGCCGTCTTATGAAACGCTACAAAGATGCCCCTGTCAGCTGGTACTTTCTAACATTCGTCTCCATGGCCGCCATTGGCATCTTTGTCGTTGAATAGTAAGCTCTCGTCTTCACAACATTTCCATTTTCTTGCTCTTCCTTAACTTCAAAATCCTTTCCAAAAGGTCTCAAATGCTTACTCTCATTTTTCTCTATAGCTACCCTGTTCACCTCCCTTGGTACGGTCTCCTCCTAGCCCTCGCCATCGGCGCCATCTTCTTCATTCCCAACGGCATCATCATGGCAGTTACCAACCAGCACAGTAGCATCTACCTCATTTGCCAGCTTATCTGTGGCGTCGCCTTCCCAGGCCGCCCCATCGCCAACATGGTTTTCGTCACATACGGCTACATCTCCTCTGCCCAAGGCATCAAATTCGCCTCCGACCTCAAACTCGGCCATTACATGAAAATCCCCCCACGCATCATGTTCCTCGTCCAGATCGTCGCCACCCTTGTCTCCTCCATCACCCAGATTGGCGTCCTCAACTGGATGTTCACCAACGTCAAGGGCATCTGCACTCCCGAAGCTGTCAACGGCTTCACTTGTCCCATCGCTCGCGTCCACTTCAACGGCTCCATTCTATGGGGTGTTGTCGGCCCCGGCGAATTCTTCGGCCCCTCTGCCATCTACCGCTCCCTCGTCTGGTGCTTCCCTCTCGGCGCCTTCCTCCCTATCCCCCTGTGGCTCTACAGCCGCCACAAGAAACACAGTCTCATCCGCAAAGTGAACCTGCCCGTCATTTTTGGTGCCATGTCTTGGATACCTCCCGCTACGGGCCTCAATTTCTCCGTCTGGGCCCTCGTCTGCTTCTTCTTCAACTACCTCATCAAGCGCCGCGCCAACGCCTGGTGGAGCAAGTACACCATGACCCTCAGCGCTGCGCTCGACTCCGGCCTCGCTTTTGGCATTGTCATTGTGTTTTTCATTTTTATATATCCCGGTTGGATGAAAGGGTTTAGCTGGTGGGGGACAGAAGTATACAAGCAAGGGTGTGACTGGCAGGCTTGCTCGTACAGAACGGTGAAGCAAGGTGAACATTTTGGTCCTGATTCATGGTAGAATTCAGCCAAGTATTCGCGCAAACATGGGCTCTTTTTTTTTGTTGGATATATAAACCCTGTCTTTTTTTGTCCATCTTGGATCCCGGATTCACTGCCACCTAGATATCATACACTACTACAAGCCATATCATGATGATAATGAGAATATCGTAATAAACTTACAAATCTAGTTCCATCAGTAACTATTTTCTGCTCCTTATAATTGGTCAGTGCACCGAATCGCGAATACTAAGTAGATGAGGAAGAGATGAAAAATTTGAGGGCTTCTATCAATACATAGTTCCTCGTGACTCTTTTTTCTTTGTGTGTGTGTGTGTATGGCGTACAAGTGAATTACAATATAGCGCAAGTTCGCCCTCCCCCCTTTTGGAATTCTCGCCCTGCCAAAAGAAATTCTATACTATTGCCCCCAGCCTCATTTGATATCTTTTACTTTGTTTATTGCTCCGCTTGCCATTCCGGATTCTAAGCACACAGCCAAGTTAGTCGATAAATAACATATACAAGGTTAAAAGGGAATATTGAAAAAAAAAAGAAAAAAAAAGAGAGAAAAGGGGTAGGAAGAGGAAGGGGGGGGGGTGTTTACCTTTCGTAGAATCACTAGGCCCTCTAGGGTGCTATTAAGGCTAGTGTACTCTTCGTCTTCCAACTCTGCTCGATCACCGTAGCTAAGCAACACTGGTGTGCTCTGAGTCTGCCATCCTGTAATCGTCTTCGGTCGACCGGCTTGACCGACAACATCTACTGCCTGACCTACTCGAACATTGACCTTCAGAGGAGCCAAATTCTCATCCACAGTGACAAGGAATCTAGGATGCATGGCGGGAACGAGGAAGTACAGGAGGTAGTGTGCGTTAGAAGTGATAAAGTCCTTGGGATCAAGCATAGCTACCATGGTTGCCAGTAAACCAGCCGTAGAGACCGGTGAGAGCACCTGTCTATCGGAGTGGAATGGGTTCAGTGAGAGCGTTCCCTTGCCCATGTGCAAGAGACCCTGAGCAATGCGGACCATGAATAGGGCGTCTTGATCTCTGTGGTAGTAGCTTGCCAGCTGTCTGAGCAGCTGAGCTAATCGAGCATTGTTGGTACCCGCACCTAGCATACCCATAGCGAATATGGCGTTGATGGCCACCTCGGGGTCGTTGTCGTGACTGTATCTTGATAGCGTGTCGTAGACCTTCATCTGCGGGTTGCTTGGGCTGATCAAGCCCATAGCCAAGGGCACGGCCTTGCGAATATTGGGTTCACCGTAGTGCATCAGATGACCAAATTGCCTTAACACCATCTCTTGGCCGACTTCCTCTCCCATAGATACGAGCGCGATACCCAGAACCGCATATGCCTGCAAGAGTTCGTCGCCCTTCTTATCGTCCGACTCCTCTTGATGTTCATTGCAGATATGCAAGAGCTCCTGAATCTTCAGGACAGCTCCGGTACCAGCCCAGGCACAGATCTCAGCTAGAACCGCCGTCGGCTTAGACATGGGGTGGTCCACCGCCTTGAGTGTCTCCAAAATGACATCCACCTCCTCTTGACGACCGAAGAAGAGTAAGCCAAGGCCAAGAGCCAAGAATCTCGTCCACTTATTAGTCAACTGATTCTTGCGCTCATCGTCCATCAGAGTGGTCACGATCGCCTCGCTCACTTCGGGATGAGATGTGCCAATAGCAATGAGACCGCAAGCCAATGCTGCCATTGCTGAGATTTGCATGTCTTGAGTGGAATCGACAATGATCGGCATGAGTAGCTCGATGACCTCTTCTTTATTAGAACCGGCGTAGGCCAGTCCAAGTCCCATTAGGCAGGCAGTACGGACTAAAGGATTTTGATGATGGAGCTTATCAGCGTCTCCCAGAAGCGCAATGGTTGGTTCAGATTCTATGCGAACACCAGAATTCATGATACCAATGGCGAGCATAGCACCAGCTGAGATTTCAGGCTCTGAAGCGTACGTATACCTGTCAATACTGTCAAGACCATTTTCAATGTCCCACATCAACAGGGTGCCGAGCGAGGCGACAGTTGACATCATGCCCTCTCCTTTGGTTTTCCACACCCAGGCCTCCTTTTGGTTTTCCACGAGCATCATCTTATCATTGCCAAAACCAGCATTGACAAAGGCGTTGACGAACGCAGAGGCAAGATTGTGCCTCGCAGAGTCTAAGTTGGTCATTCCGGCCACCCTGCTGCTTTCCAAATGACTCTTGTAGATGTCCTCAGTAGTTTTAGGATCGAGGATGTTCAGCTCCTTGCCTAGAGCCTTGAAATGCTCTGAAAGTTTGAGGTTGTGCAGACACTCGAAAAGCTCCTGATCATCGCCCTCTCCGTCAGCAACCATGGGCAGGATAATCCTTTGGCGTGAAATCAAAAAGGCCAACTGCCTCTTCAATACCGGGTCCTCCGCCTTGTCGAAATCTTCCTGAATCAGGTCGATGTCATGCAATCGGATGGCAAGAATAACTGCCTGGCCAAACTGTTTGTGGTTGATATAAATGTCGTGGGCGACACGGAGAAACGTCTCATTGTCAGGATATGTCAACAAGTTCACCATGCTAACCATGTACAAGCACACTCTGGGGTAGGTGTTCTCGTCAACAAATTTGTTAATCTCCTCAATGATTTCCAGCTCACTCATCAGGTCCACAGCGTCAGCCTCTTGATTGCTCTTGATGAAAAGAGGTACCAAAACCAACGCCAGGTCGATGAGATCTTTCGTCGGTTCATCAGCCGTGATGCGCTTGCTGTATACCTCTCCAATCTCAAGAGCCAAGTGTCGGACATATTCGTGACCCCATGATCCAATGTCAATTGTAGGGGCTAAGAGTCGGTACTTGAGCGTATCTTGTCTATCCTCGTCGGAGAAGGTCATGCCAATGACGGATAAAACGTCTGCTAGTGAGATCTTATTTTCATCCTCAGGCCATTCCTCGTACAGCTTAGTTAGGGTTTCGTAGTGAGGTCGTAGAAACTTGAGTGGTTTCGGTACTGCTGTCATCGACGATGTGGAAGTCTTGATTGCGCTCTTCATCATTTCAAGGGCGGATTTGTATAGAGATTTGTCGGATTCCTGTGGGTTAGGTCAGCACTTATGCAATTCCTTGTACAAACGTACAGCTTTCCCCCCTTCCCCCCCCTAGGTTTTCTTGGATATTCCAATCTGAATACTCACTGTTAAACGCTCCACCATCATATCCAACTCGCTCTTAAGCTGCTGATCCTCTTCACTAAGCTCCTCCTCAGCGGCTAGTAACCATCAAGTTAGCCACTTAAACAATGTTTTCAAGAGGGGGATGGAGGGGTATCGAAATCAAAGGCAATACCATCTTTTTTTTTATCCTCCTTCTTGCCGTTCACGGTAGACTTCTCAGCTTTGGGATCATCCAAGGCCTTGCCCTTCCCCTTGTCCGTAGCCGCCGCCGTCGGCTTTGGCAAATCACTGTCTTGGGCCATGGTGACGTAGAGAGTTTAGGCGTCTATGATAACCCCCCCAGCAAGATATCGGCGAGAACGAGATTATGCTGAAAAGACTTCAGAAACCCTCTGTATCTATAATTGTGTAGTACCGGTACCTCAAGGAGGTGAGCAGACTATTATGTCGCGAGTGGATGAGGTAGAAATTGTGATGGAGGGCTGCTTGGTAAAGCTCTGGCTGGGTTGAAGCGCTACTCTCTCACATCTGCTATGGGCTATTACGCGAGGCGCTGCCGCCTACGGAACAAGCTACGTACTCTAAACCCCAGCCTTATGATCACGTGTTATAGCCTACAGAATTTGGTCACTAGTACGAACTTAGGTTAGCGGAGAAATAGCTAGCTCTATCTATTATCGATAAGATCTTGGAGCCAAATTTCTTTCATCGCTGCTACGCCCCACCAACTTTTTCAAACAGACCCCTCCGCTATAACTTCCAAGACGAAAGATACCCACCTTATAACTGCTTCATCTACGAGATTGATTCCAAGTTAAAACGGTTTCTGGTTTTTTTTTTTTGTATTTAAGAATTATATCAGTTATCATTCTTCGCTACATATAGCCAGCCATGAAGTTGGATACTAGAGCAATGCGCCATCTAGCGGCAGAGGATTGGCGTGTCCTCACAGCAGTAAGTTCAAAAGCCATCTATTACGATATGCACACAAGTTTGTTAAAATCTGGTTATATTAGGTCGAAATGGGTAGTAAAAACCATGAGATTGTACCCACTCCCTTAATAGAAAAGCTATCCCGCCTCCGCGGTGGCGCAAGCGGCGTTCACAAGAGTATATCTGCTCTCGCTAAGGTCGGCCTCATCGCTCGTGTTAAGGAGGCCAAATACGACGGATATCGCTTGACATACGGAGGCCTCGACTACCTCGCATTACACACTCACGCCAGTCGCAAGGATGTCTACAGCGTCGGTAATCGCATCGGCGTTGGGAAAGAAAGCGACATTATGGTAGTCGCAGACCATTCCGGCAAGCAGTGTGTATTGAAGATTCATCGCCTAGGACGAATATCTTTCCGAACAGTAAAGTCAAATAGAGACTACCTCAAGAATCGCAATGCTCAGTCATGGATGTATCTCTCAAGACTTGCCGCCATGAAAGAGTATGCCTTCATGAACGCACTTCGCGAGGAAGGTTTTCCAGTGCCAGAACCTCTGGCGCAATCCAGACATACAATCGTCATGTCTCTGATAGACGCATTCCCTCTCCGACAAATTAGCGATGTTCCCGATCCAGCCTCTCTCTATGCAGACCTCATCTCACTTATCCTACGACTTGCAAGCCATGGGTTAATTCATGGTGATTACAACGAATTCAACATCTTGGTTAAGGAGATAAAATCAAAATCCGAAGATGGTACAGAATCAATCAAACTCGAGCCAGTAATTATAGATTTTCCACAAATGGTATCCATGGAGCATGTCAATGCTGAAATGTATTTCGATCGAGATGTGAACTGTATTAAACGCTTCTTCTCTCGCCGATTCCATTTCACTAGCACTCAGCCAGGGCCCTTTTTTAAGGACGCAAAGAAGAGTGTTGGAAAGAACGGTGTCAAACGCCTAGACGCTTCTGTAGAAGCATCTGGTTTCACGAAGAAGATGCTGAAAGATCTTGAAAAGGCAATTAAAGAGAAAGAGAAAGAGGTAGTCAAGGAGGGGGAACAGGGATCAGATAGTGAAGAATACGAAGATGGCAAAAATGATGAGGATGAGGAAGATGATGATGAAGAAGATAACTCGGAACTAGAGGAAAATGACGACGGAGAGGAGAGCGACAGTAAGCAAGGGCCTTTACCGAGCGATGGTTTGTCTCATGGACTTTTGCACACAGAGTCAACGATAGGCAAAGTCAACAGCGATATGACGAAATTGGCGGTATAGCTAATTCAGATTTCACAAGTAGAAAAGAAAAATCGTATTTAATAAAGAGTCCCACAGAAGAGACGTTTACGTTGGTAAAGAATAATATCTCCTCATTGTGTCAAACAATACTACCACCGCCAAGTTTTGTCACAACTGCCATTATCTAGAATCTAAAGTACAAGGTGTATAAAATGATCCCTTCGCACAATTTACCCCACGTATTAGCTATCTCCAGACCTAGAACATGTTTCCACGATGGCGTGAGAATACTGTGACTACTGAGGGTAAGTGGTCCCAAAAAAAGTCCAAAACAGGTAGTAGTAGAGATGTTGTGGCAGCCGGCATCATATTATGGCACAAAGTGCAGACAAAAAAGACAAAAAAAAAAACAAGGACGAAGGCGACATGTCGTTTACTGAGATTCCTTCTTCGAGACCTCCTTTTTGATGGAAGGAGACTGCTGGAGATTTTCTTTACCGGCGGCGACGACAATGACTGGATCCGCTCGAATCGTAACGCTCTCATCGCACTCAGAAGTGGTGGGAGTCGAGATCGTAGCGTCCGCGCTCGCAGCCGCCCTAGTAAAAGAGTTAGACTTTAGAAAAAAAACTTCGTCTATAGGCATACGCAGAATGTCCTCTGGGAACTACTGAGCCTCGCATTACGTTGCTGTCGTCAAGCGACGAGGACGACAGACCGCTGCGACAATTAGCAGTCAATCAAGACATCGGAAATAGTAGAGCAAACCTTCGAGACGGAGGCAAATTGCGTCGCCAATGGGATTGCTGGTTGTACAAGGCGGGATTCAGGCCGACGAGCGGAGTTCCGTAAGCACCAATGTTGTATTCATTGGTCCGGAACTGACGACGTTCGGCGGTGACTCGCTTGAGTTCCTTCTGAGCTGGAGTATCGGCATAGCGAATATTCATCGGAAGTCCCTCTTCGCCAATGCCAATGCCATTGAACTTTCGAATGATCTCGTCGCAGATATCGCGAGAGTCAAATCTAAATCGTGTCAGGAGGCTCGAATTTCATAGTTCGATCTAAAAATAGGGAAGAGCCTACCGAGCAAAGCCAACACCGCGGCTGTTTCCCATGCTATCACGAAGGATCTTGCTAGACTGAATGTGGTATCCAAGGAAGATGGTTGCAAGCTCCTAAAGAAAAGTCAGCCACACAACAACATGCCTTGCTAAGGAATAGCTCAGTGAAACAACTAACCATCTCGTTCAAGCTCTTGGGCAAGTTGGAGATATAGAGATTGGTCGAAGCTTCATCACCCTCTGCCTTGAGTCGGGAATTGAAAGACTCCTACAAAAGAGTTAGTTCAGTTTCTTGCAACGATAGCAAAGGGAGCAGTGTCTAGCTGATTCTTACTCGGGCAAAGCCAATCTCGTAGCCCAGGCGATGGAAAGCTCGAATACACAATTCAGAGTCGCGAACATCGTAAAACTTGGCAAAGCCAAATCTGTACCTGATCAGCATCGGGGGGGAAGTGGCAGAGCATCATACATAGATAAGTGAAACTTACCCCTTACAAGCTCCAGTGCTAGTATCGATGATGGCCTTGGACGTCTCAACAGCACCAAAACGGGAAGTGAAATGATAGAGAAGCTCATCATCAGTGGTAGGATGAAGACCGCGAATGTACACGTTGCGATTTCCCGGGATCCGATTCTCCAAGCTTTGTTCAAGAGTCTTCATCTGGCCAGGTGGAGTGAAGACAGCTGGGACCGCCTTAGGAATAATCGGTTCCTTCTTGAGAAGCTCGTCAATGGTACGGTCCGAGATGACAATGGGCATGGGCTTGGCAGACTCCAGGGGAGCGAGTCCCGTAGCATTGGGTGATGGAGTTGTATAGGAAGAACGATCGAGGCTAGCAACACGAGGAGGATAATCGCGAACAATTGAAAAGGCACCACCATAGTACGGTGTAGCGGGGGCCGACTCTGTGGTAGAATAAGAACCACGACGGTTCTCAAGACCTGGAACGTCAGAGTGACCACGATCCACGCGTGGTTGAGCAGTACCCGGGCGACCGGGTGTAAAAGGCAAAAGCGGCATCGAAAGGCCAACATAGGAAGCACCGTAGCCACCGGCAGCACCTGAGAAATTAAGATATGGGTTCTCGTTGGAATGGCCAAGGCCCATCGGCTGCGCGGCCGGCACGGGAGTCAGGACAAACTGACTATCCGAGTTCACCATAAAAGCATGACCAGGTCCCATGGGAACGGGAGCAGAGTTGTTGGGCATGCTGAGGCTACCAAGGGTCACCCCGTTGAAGTGATTAATAAGGGTATTAGGATCAGCAGGCCCATGACCGTTTCGCCCAGTATAATAAGGATTAGCAACGCCGCTGTTGGCTTCCATTTTGGATTCGGCAACAGTGTGAAGATGATAAGACATGTGTACGCCTATTATAATTGAGGTTAGCGATGTTTTGCTTTATAGCGTGTGCCTATTGTTAGAGGATCTCGACCCCTTTGCTGAAAGCACAGGGAAGAAAGACGAAGGAGGAATGCATCTATGGTTTGGAGAGAAGGATGCAAATGATGGAAATGATAAGCCAGCAATGAATATCATACAGCATAATTGCGGTAGGTAAAAAAAAAGGATGATGTTGGTGATTGAAGAGGTAGTAACAGGATGATATCGAGGAGTTGAGCAAGGGAATGATCATCAAACGAAAATGAAAAATTCTTACCCAAAGAACAACAGATCGGTCACGACAGCGATCGAAAATGACAAATGATTCAATAGTACGACGAAAATCTTTTGTCAACTTGTGAGTTAGAGTCAAAGAATGTGTATAGCAAAAGCAAAATGAGGCAGCATAGGAAGGGATTGTTTGGTGCAAAGGATTGAGAAGTGCAAACAAAGAGATGATTAAGGGAAAAGAATATATGGGAATACAGGAGGAGAAAGGGGGTAAAGAAAAAATGTGGCAAAAAAATTGAATGGACAGGAGTTGAGGGACAGAAACATCGGACGACTTAATCTGCCAGCTGGCAGACAATGGTTTTGAGCGGGCAAACATTACTAATTTTTTCTCCCTTAAAAAACAGAGAAGTCACAAAAGGTAGAGGATATAAGAAACGCCAAAGCAGATTAGGTGTGAAGAAGCATCCAAAGATTTGCTCACCCTACCCAGTCTGTTGGGTTACGTGGTGTTGCAGACAACAAAGCTCGAGGGCCAACGAGGGCAAATTGTGCTACCAAGACAATTGAAATGAAGCGAGAGTAATTAAGATAGAACAAAGCTATCAAGCAAGATGAAGTTGTCAAAGAGATTCGGCCGGAGCAGAAAGCTGAAGTGAGTGGCTTGAAATGTGGTGATGCTGTGAGGGGGGAAGAAGAAAAGGAAGAAGAAAGGGTTTGAACATGCAAAAGTCGAGGAGAAGTAGGTAGCAAATGACTTACCTAAGCTTCTGTAGTAGCTCTGTAAACTCTGTAGACGAGGAAGTTGCAATATATTCTATCTGTCCAAGAAAAAGGAAGGAGTCGTAGTGATAAGCTATGCCGGTGAGGTTTTTTTTTCTTTTCTTGCTGGCGCTGATGCAGGCGTGATGGCCGCGGAAACTAATACTGGAAACACAAACAACAAAAAAACACGAATGGTGAAGGAGGAAGAAATAACGAGAGGCGAAACGAAAGGGAAGCGAGAGATGACGAAATAATGGCAGACCTGTTTTGGCAGGCCAGTGCTTGACAGCTGCCAGCTAATTGTCGGTCACAGCCTTTTGCAGCTTGTGTTGCTGAGTGCCTGCCAGTCCAGCACTCGCGAGGCGAGGTCCTTAGGGGCAACAGACAGTCCCGACTCGCTATTCTGTCTCGGAAGCTTCCAGATGCTTTGGCAGAGATAAGGTAAGGCTAAGTTTAACGATATTTTCTAGCCGCAAAAACTGATTTCTTTGGCGCTGCAAGAACAACTCTGTTTTGACTCGAAGAAATCGAGAAGACGGCTATTGACACCCGTTTCGATTAGGCAGAGAGAGAAGAAAGCCGTATTTCCTTCTCGCAAGAGTTGGCCTTATTCACTTTCTAGTCGATCTTGAAATTAGAGAAGTACCCTTACTTGTAGTAATAGCAAGCTCTCTCTCTCCCTCTCCCTGTCCTTGTGCCTTCTAATACTTCTGATGGCTATATCAAAGTCTTCGCGAAAGAACAACGGTCGATGCTGTATTCGAATTAAAATCCCTCCGCCTCATCGACGGCAAATATATCGTCCCTCCTTACGCTCGTTGCCTCTCCTGAGGTCAACACGATATCTCGGTTGTTTCTAAAGCGTTGCATACGTTGGTGGCATATGCGGAACGATATAGGTAGGGGAGTGGCTGCCTACCACACTGGTTCACCTTGCCTAAGGTGCCTGTCTGTGTATAATTGTTTTGTCAAATTTGGCGTCGCGAAAAGCATCAAAGTATTTGTTCGTGTGATAGTTCCTTCTATCGTTCGTACTTCTGCTCCTGCTCACAAGGACATCCACTCATCCAGAAAATATTCCTTGCGACATATATCAACAAGTCTGAATGAGCAGTTGATCATAGACGCTGAAAAGACTAGCAAATATAGATTTTTAAAAAGTTTGACAGATCAGAAGAGATAGAGATACAGTTGAGCCATAGCAGCGCATTCGATATCGAAATTAGGGACGAGGGTGCACATTATTCGCAAGTACAACCTTTACCACACCTCCTTGGCTGGGATCTGTCCCTTTATAAAGACGATGTGGTAGGAAGAGCACAATTGCATGAGTATAGATATTACCTCAGTTGTAAAGTAAGTAACCCACCACAGTACATCGATATAATCCAGCGAGAGTTCCTTTTTCTTCTTCTTTTATCAGACATGTGTAGCCGTAATTGACTATTTAGAGAATACTAAGATGCGTTGACCAACCGGATCGCTCACATTGTATGAGACTAGAACCATAGTCGGACGGGACGCATCGCCGTACTGGCTCCATGTCCACTTAACGGTCTGTTCTGTTCGAATTATCAGGCTGGTCAACTTCCAAACAAAAAGCACGGGGCAATCAAACGAGATCCCGGTTGACATTTTGTGTCAGATTGCAAGCCACTTACAAAAATAAGATTCGGGTGGCTTTTACAGACCCATTATACCAAGACATTATTGTCATGTCTGGATGGCCGATCCTGTGCTTTGACCCCAGAATGCTGGTCTTCGTCCAAGCTTTGCCGGCGCATTGATACTTGCAGGCAGGCACACCACCCATATATCAAATAAATTTCTTTCACAGGATAATTCACTCTTGACAAGAAACTAGATTCAACTCTTAAGGCGATACATATGTGAGCTGGATCCCGCATGCCATCTCCCACAGGCATAATAACTGTTGATATAGCTCTATAATTTTCTCTTTTGAAACAGTGCCATGGCTGCTTATCATCTCAAACATACTTGGCTGTGCTATTCAGGCCATCAATATTATATGAATCATCAAAGCCTTTTGATCAAAGCCCCGGTGTTGTCTGGAGGCAGCTAAGATGTGTGCAAGCAGGGAGGCAGGGCTATCCCTCCTGTCTCTCCCTGGCCACTAAACAGCCAATCCCAGATCAGTTTAAAAAAACACTAGCAATGCTAATTTTGCTTCTTAATTAGTATCAAGGGCCGCAAACGCCACCAATATATGACCAATGAACAAGCCTGCAAGGGACACTTGTAAGCTTTAAGGTAGTGAGAAAAGAAAGAGCACGATGTATCATGCATAACTTGTCATTATCCCATCTTAGTAGGTAGTAGAAGTATCGTACTCGTATCTGGTTGAGACAGCTGACTAAAATGGGAGATGCCATGCTGGCTATACGCATATCTGCTCATTACTGTGTTTGTATGTTGTGTAAATGCTGCAGGGATGAAATGTACTAAGATTGACGGCCTTTCGCGGCTGTGCAATGGCTCACTTGGATGCTAGATTGACATAAAGTGTCTCACCTCACTTTGGAGAGTCATGAATAACGCACGCTAAAATCTCGTCAAAATGTAAAGTACTTACTACGAGTATTCTCATGATCGTACCATCTTTTTGCGCATTTTCCTTCGCCTCCTCCAATCAACCTTATCCAAGCCATAATACTTCGTAACCTCTTCTCTATTTACCAGCCAATCTACTCCACACACATGAACAATTTTTTTTCAAAAGAAAAAAAAACCCCCCTGTGTAGCGTAGTCTCCAGCCTTCCCTATTATAAACTCTAGATCCGATGCCACATATAGTACGGATCTGTCTCTAAAAAAAAAACAAAGAAAACAAAATTAATCAAAAAATTGACGCATGGTTTTCATAAATAAACGCCGGCGATGTGTGTTTCGCAGTCGAAAAAAACCCCGCCCCTTTTCCCGACATGTATTTATTTTCTTCATGCTACCCAGTTACGCAATATCCCAAGAAAACCTCCGCATCTTGTACTAAATGCACTCTGTCTATGACCAGACGTCCTCCTATAGTAAGAATTAGTATATGTGTGTGTGTGGCTTTTTTTTTTTTTAAAAAAAAAAGTACATTTACTTACCGGTCAATTATGGTGATGATGGGGGCAATGAGAGCGCCAGCGCATGAGGAAAAAAAAATAATAAATAAATAAAATAAATAGTTGTAGAGGAAATGGAACATACCTGGTATTGATTTGCCGCTCTCATATTCTTCACAATCTCCTCTGCCTTGGATTCCGGCACGTTACGGCCCTCGGCAATGATTTGAGTAAGTACGGTATTGACTTCACGGGCCATGTTTGCTGCGTCACCGCAGACGTAGAAGAAAGCCTTTTGGGAAAGCAGGTCGCTAATTTCGGCGGATCGCTCCTTAAGTCGGTGCTGGACGTAGACCTTCTGGGAAGATTCTCTGGAGAAAGCTGTGATCAATTCGAACTTGTCGCCAAGCACATTCTTGTATTCCTGTATTACAGACTTGTCAGCCAAAAGGAATCAAAGGTGTGGATAGAATGACATAGACTTGTCCATTTAAAAAAAAAACATACCTGAAATTCAGATTCGTACATGAAATCTTCAGTGCTCTTGCGGCAGCCGAAAAACAGAATAGTGCGGCCGACATCGATGCCATTTCGTGCTTGTTGAGCTCTCTCCTGGATAAAGCCTCGGAAAGGAGCGACACCAGTTCCTGGGCCAATCATGATAATGGGTTTGGCGGGGTCGGACGGCAACTTGAAGTTGGAGTGGCGGACATGAACGGGAACGTGAATACCATCATACTTGTTTCGGGGGCCATGAAGCTCATAAGTCAAACCAAAGGGTGACGGGTCGGCATCTCCATTTTGCTTTTGTTTCAAGGCGAGCAGGTAATTGGTGGCGACGCCACGGAAGGGGTCCTTTCGTCCCATAACCATGGTAGACTCAACAACAGCGGTGACAGAAATTTTCTTGGGTTGAACAAGGGAAGAGGACGAGATGGAATAGTAACGGGGCTGCAACTTGTTCAAACCTTCGATGAAAGCAGAGAACGGAATCTTGTCCCAAGTCTCTCCGTTGCTAACAAATTCTAGGAGTCGAGCGATGTTGAAAAGCTGGGAACCAGTCTTCTCATGGAAGTAGTCCTTGTCACTACCCAGTCTAGTCATCTCAGCCTTGATTTCCTCGGTAGGGGCAAAAGCAGCAAGAGTAGACAGGAATTGACGGGAGACGGGAGCACCAATTTCCAAGTGATAGCGAACGATGGCATCAAAGGTCGTTGGGGTGGGAAATGGCACCTTGGCGGTCGGCTCGATGGCCTTGACGCTAATAACCTGATTCCGCTTGTCCGCCAGTCCCGCAATGCGTAAGAATCGATCAACCTCGTCACCGGCATTAGTAGGCCAGACGGCAATGTGATCACCAGTAGTATACGAAAGGGTAGAGCCGCTAATATCAAATTCCAAGTGGATGCAGTTTCTATCCTTGACCTTGAACAACTCGTAGGATTCGGCGATGGGAGCAATGTACGGGTTGTGAGCGTTGAATGGTCCCCTGGCAGCACCTTCCAGATGTATCTTATTGGGCTCGCCGAGATAGACTTCAGAGGATTCGGGGGTCAGTTCTTCACGATGGGTAATGCCAAAGACAGGTTCATAGACAGCCTCGCGCTCTTCCAGGCCCATGTGAGAAGCCAAAGCGGCCCACATAGGATCCTTCCAAGCCAAAAAGTCTTCTTCCATGGTTCCAGCGCCGTCATCTCCTTCACCAGCATCGCCGACTCGGTGACCGCCATACTTGGTTAAGAGCTTGTCCACGTCCCTGACCATAGAGTTGTAGTGTTCGTAGGTGTTGTTACCGAGACCAAAGGCGACATAGTTTAGATTTTCCAGAGGCTTTTCTTCGCCGTCTTTGGAGAAGGTAACATCCTCGCCGTTCAAAAATTCGAAAAATTCGACAGCGTTATCAGTCGGCTCGCCCTCACCGTAGGTGGCTAGAACGAAGAAGGCCACTTTGTCGGAGGGCAAGGTATCCAAAGCGTCGAAGTCGTACTCTTCCAAGTCAGCGACCATGGTCTCAAGACCGAAACGGCTCTTGCCCTCCTTTGCGAGACGAGAGGCATAGTCTTCAGCGGTACCAGTTTGTGAGCCATAGAAGATGATGCAGTTTTTTCCAGACTCCTCCATCTTTTCGACGAAGTTCCTCGTCCTGCCCGCCTGAGCGGCATTGCCATTACCATAGGCTGCGTTCGCATAGGGATCCTTCTTCTTGGCCCAAAGTGTGCCCTTTGTGAAGTAGGCGATGGTCCCCAGCAAGATGACACTAAGGACCAGGATGTCCAACGTGTCCAGTTCCGCCATAGCGGCGGCGGGGCAGAGACAAAGTAACAAGCGGGTGTTTGAGTCAACGGTCAGAGTTCAACCAAGGGAGCAAAGAGACCGAAATGATGGCATCAAATGTGATATTTTTAACAGGTAAAAAAAAAAAAAAACAATAGTTGTGTCTTGCAATCAAGTCCCTTGCGGCGAAAAGTTGTCGCTTGCTCGATTTAAGGCTGATGGCTGTCGGGGATTTGGGGGTTCTAAAACCGCCGGAACAGATGGGGCAGGGAGGGGTTTCAACCACCGAGATTTAAGGTGGATCTGGAGCGGGAAAAAAAAAAAAAAAAAAAAGGGTGGGTTGAAAAAAAAAGAAAAAAAAAAAAAAAAAAAAAAAAAAAAAAAAAAAAAAAAAAAAAAAAAAAAAAAAAAAAAAAAAAAAAAAAAAAAAGGGAGGGAAAATGGACAGGCAAGCAAAGACGCTAAAACCCGACAGATTCCCTTTTTTTACGGGCGAAAGTGAACCCGATCTCTCTTCTGTCTCCCTTGGGCAGAGTTCCAGACACGAGTTTAGATGGGAGAGACGAAAGAGAGAGAAAATAAAGGAAGAAAAAGAAAGAAGAAATAGGAAAGACAAAAAAGCAAAGAGATACTTGGTCTTTACCGTTCTTGGAAGAAAAAGGGTGGGGGAATTCGCGCCTTATCAAATATTGGTGAGTCGAAGGATCCTAAACCAGGTCAGTCATTCATCATTCTGAACCTCAGCTCACCGTCTCGTCTGTAAAAAGCAATCTGGCCGGCCCTTTGTGCCGGGTCCGGTCCCCATCAGTCGGATGACAGCGTGAGTACTCCGTATTGGTACAAGACTTACAAGTATACAAGCATGAAGCAATCATTTGTAGCAAGGCTAGTAGTACTTCTTACTTGGAGCATTATCATTGAACTGGTGTACATTTGCGGATATGGCTATGGCTTGTGCATCCTCTTGCTCATGCTATCATCGAGATTCTATCTTATCCAAGCACATGTACAGGTTAGAAGCGAGAAAGGCCACATTGTATCAGCTTGGCGACATTATATGTACAGTTTCAATAATATATGACGCCAGATGAGTCCAACGCCCATTGTTACAGACCACTAGCTTTAACTACCAATCTAGTACTCCGTAAGTAAAATGAAATTACAAAGTAAACACAAAAGGTAATTAATTTCCCAGACCCCCAAATAAAAAGGGAATCAAAAAAAAAAAGCCACATCACCCGCGGCGCAACTAACAATCCTTCCCAAGTACTCCGTAGTAGCTCATGAGACTTATTTGCTACCAGGATACAATGCAGAGGTCGCGTGTTACATGATGCGCTAGCGGGACAAATGGTCTGAGGCTGAAATTGTATTCGCTGGCAGCGTCGCAATGGCTAAACGATGTAATTCCATGTGATTGTTTCCTCAACATGGAAAATCCGGAGCACGGGGTTATTACAAGCACGAGGAGAAACGGCGGTGGCGTCGTACCAACAAATGGACAGCGCCAAAGTAACGTACAAATACCGATATCCCACGGTATTAAGAACGAAAGTCCTTGAACAATTGTGTAATAATGAAAGCAAAACCTCACCAAAAACCACATCTACATTAGGTACCTAGTATCCCGGAAGCGTGGATAGAGCATGGGTTAGTACCAGGTACTACCTCAGTTAAAAGAGATTGATAGAATTCTATAGAAACTCAGGCCAAGTAAGCACGCATCTTGTGCTCTGTGCCAAGTCAAGTGTAGTACCTATAAGTAAAAGACACCTGTATGCTGCATAAGGAAGTAAGCTGTTTCTGTCTCCTCTAGGACTAGATAGTGCATCATCTCTCTTTTCGACTTTCAGCAAGTGAGCTGTGATTTGCCTATCGATCACGACGGAGGACCTATCAACAGCTAAGACACCCCCTTTTAGTCAATGAATGAATAGTATCGGGTAGTACTAGATATTTAGGAGCATCATCGCCACCTCCCATTGTAACCTCATTCTCCTTACTTGTACGGAGCACCGAAGACAGATCTTCCTCTGCCGATTTCACCGGGCTATTCGGGTACAATTCTTGGGACAATGTGCGTATTCGGACATTTCGGAATCAACAGTCCGTCCTCGGATTTTGCAGTACTTTTATTAACCAACAACAAGACGTTCAATTGCCCCTGATAGATTGTACCTAGATCTAGGTACGGATAAGTACCAGGTCAATTAAGATCTCCGGTCCCTGCTGGCATGTGCGAGAGGCTATTGCCGATTCCGATGCCCCATGATAGATAAAGTGCCAACGGTAGGTACCACTTCACTTACATAACCATGGACTATTTTGGCCGTGTTGTCACACATCAATGTCGTGTAATTAGTTTGAATATCGGCCTCATATTCTCAACTCCCCGGCGCTATGGTGTAAATTCAGACAGGAAACCAGCGAGTATTACTGGTTAATACCATAGGTATGCATACCTGACTCTTTATTTCCCAACCAGCAGTCCTCATAATGCTCCTGTCCGTAGCAGCAGTGGGCCGCAGAGATAGCCTAGATGCTATTTTGTATTTTATCTCCCTTGGGTATCTAAATCGCCCAAGATCAGGCATAATATAAAAAAGGGAAAGGAAAAGGGCTGAAAAAAGAAAGAGAGATAGACAAGACAATGCTATTCGAGCCTAGCTCCATGTCCCGGAGAACCCTTAATCCGTGGCCAATCGCCTTTCACCAACTGCCCCAACTGCCCCAACTACTGCCCCTCCCTCTTATCACTACCGGGACAGCTGATAGGACCAATCCATTGTCCTTGCAGACTCTCAAGACAAGTTTCTTAGGCTCAGGTGGCTGGGGAAAAGAGAACCGAGAGCCTAAGCCGGACCCTATAAGGAATTAGTTTCGCTCGAATAGCTAGTGAACAAGAGCAGGCTTAATTAGTTATTCTGCTGTGTTTCCTGTATTGCTGGCTCTGTGCTTCCGGCTGCAGCCCGTCATTGTGCTAGCTGAATTGCTATTTTCTGGGCGCCATCACCAAAAGCTCCAAACTCTCTATTGGGGATAATCGATACGGACCTCGCTTCAGCAGCACCAGCACATGCTCCGTGGTTAGATGATGGGATTGGGCTGCGGTCCGATTCGAGATGGGTGAGTGCATTGACTTTGGAGCTCTTTTTCCCCCTCATTGTGCTTGCTACGTGCTCCAACCCCAATTAAAATCAAATCAAATCGCTAGCCACACCCAACAACTGTACTTTGCTTGTATATATGCGTGTGGCGGCGCACCAAAGCCTCGTTTCCAACGGGCAGTTGCTGACAGATTGAATGCTATCAGTGCCATCGCAATCGGCGCCGGACAATCCTCAGGAGCTCACCAAGTTTCCGTCAAGATCTGCGGTGAGGCTCGATGAGGAAATCGACTGGGATCAGACATTTCGTCCCTCTGCTTTCGATCCGGCTTCTTTGCGCCATCCCGCGTATCCTTCCTCAGAATCATCCGTCGAAAAGGCTAATCAGCTGCCTTTGCCTCTGACATCACCGCGAACGCACGGTGTATCGCGGTCCAACGCTGGCGGGGTAGCTGAGCTGGGCAAGGCTGTCTCTTATGGGCATCACCGCCAGACATCCATCGTTCACGGAATACAACACTCGAGAAATGGCAGCGGCGCGAGCTCCACATCTAATCCACTCAGTCCCCAGATGATCGCAGCTGCTGGTCTTGGGCTCGACAGGATGGATATACAGTCGGCTGCGGCGCGCTTGGAGGGAGATGGTGACACATCTAGGAACGCTCCTCCGGTAGCTGGGCAGACGACGAATTCGGGCGAGGGGACTTATCCAATGAAGCGATCACCTTCCGGCAATGGTATGCCTCCTCAAGGTGCAGCGGCGCCGCGCAGGGCGGAGCGGATGAATAGCAAGACAAGGCGTGATCATCCATCATATTCGTCGTCTCGCCATCATCGAGACGAGCAGAAGACAGTGGGCGAATATGCTTTGCACGTGCTGTTCACTTCTGTGAGTTGAACCCCCCTCCAATTTCAAGGAGACTTGACCAAGGCTAATAATGTTAACCTCTCGGATAGTTCATCGCCCAGGCAGAGGAAAAGCTGAATGAATGTATAACTACCCCATTCGACCCCGAGCCTCAAATTGACAAGATATGCGGCCCTAGCGTGGACCCTGCATTTGACCAACTCATTGTTGCCCTGGGCCACATTGCGAGCCCTAAGCCTAAAAACTTGATAGACTCGATGATGCTTTGGAGGAAGAGTAAAAGCGACGCCGCGAATGAAGCAAGGACTCAACTCCAGCAACTGCGTGGCGGTCAGCCGGCGACGCCCTTACTGCGCAGAAACACCGAGCCAGTGCCAATTGGGCCTGTTGTTTCTAATGTTGCGGAGGGCGGCCTCTCAGGTGGCGGAATGCTGGCTTCGAAGCAAGAATTTGTGGCTCAGGCAGAGCGCCGCTCGACGGTTTCCATCTACATCCTCTGTCGCGTCTTACTTGAGGTCATATGTCAGAGCAACTTGTTATCCATTACCCCAGAGGTGGAAGACAAGCTTGAGAGTATCATTTTCGGTCAGCTGAAGATTGCCGATAGCGAACAGCTACTATTCTCCCCCCTCAAGATGGCCAACTGGAATCTTTTCGCGCTTCTCCTCGGTCATATGAGCGATATTAATTTTTCTGGAGTCACAAAGAGGTTTCTTGAAGATCTCAATGGTTCCTTGAGCGAACGAGTAGCGAAGAGTCCTACCTCTCTGTCTAGCCGCGATGCTAATGATGGAAAGATGGATCTTGTTCTGGGGGGTATGAAGCACCTTCGAATCAAAATCTCACCCGAAGAGGCTTGGGAGCAATCATGCGATTTCCTTGTGTCGCTGGGTCGCCTTTTCAATAAATCTCATGGTCAGAGAGTGAAAACAGCCTTCTGCCAGATTATTGACCTGCTTCTACTCGGAATTGCATCCAAGGCGAGCAATAGTCATTTGATGCATCCCAAGTGGGCAGAAGTTGTGGCAGCCATTGGGCCGCGGTTAGCACAAATGTTCACGAAACCACGACATTGGGCTGTTGCATTCCCACTCACGGCCACTATGCTTTGCGTTTCTTCTCCAGACAACTTTGGAGCCCACTGGCTACAACTGATTCTACCTCTACAAACCAAGATCAAGGACCGACTGACCAAGCCTCTGTGCCTGCAAGTTATATCTCGTTTGGTCTGGACATACCTCTACCGTACCAACGATACATTTCAGAGTGCGACGAGGAAGCTAGATGAAGTCATCAAGTTGGTTCTCCCATCGTCGAAGCGCAGTATTGTTGCATCAGATACTACTGTCACAGAGCCCCTGATTCAGATAATCCGCATCATTGGATTTAAATACCCCGAATTCTGTTTTCGTAGCGTAATATTCCCTCTCATTAATGCCGAGCTCTTCATTAGCAATAAAGAGCTCAAAGTTGAGCAGTTGGACCCTGACAGGATCGTCGTTGGCATCAGAGCTTTCTTGTGCATCATGTCAGACTTAGAAAAAGGGGAGCAGGGTCGGCCACCATTCCCCCAACAATATGAGTCGGGGACGACAAATGCTGAACGACTGCCCACATCACCCATGTTGGCACCACCTCGGAGTGGCTCTCTCTCTTCGTCAAGTTCGACGATTAAGGAAAATAACGTTTCACGACCAGTCCTCACGCACGTATTGACCGATGGTGTTCGAGAGTACTACCTCAAATTCTGTGAAATTCTTGGCAAGATCACAATAGTTTGCGATAATACATTCGGTGGCCAGGCTGCTCTGGATGAAAAGTTTGGTAGTCCTGGACCCAAGACGCCAATCACTGAATCTTTTACCTTTTCTCGACGCGATGAACATCAGACTGCTGCCGACCAAAAGCAAGCATTTTACGAGCTACTACATGTTGCCGTCCAAGCGCTCCCTCGCTGCCTCTCTGTCGATATACCATTTAATTCCCTTATCAACCTTTTATGCACCGGCACCGCCCACGTCCAACACAATATTGCAGAATCCTCTGCCCATTCCCTAAAGGCCATTGCTCGTCAATCTCATGCGCAGCAAGTCACTATGGGATTCGCACGCTTCATCTTCAACTTTGATGATAGATATTCGACCATGTCTGACGGCGGAATGCTAGGAGCTAACCATATAGAGAACACTCTGCGACTCTACGTTGAACTTCTTAAGATATGGATTGAAGAGATCAAGCAAAAGACGAGAGACGCTGCGGCGGGCCAGTCTGAGGTTGATGGGCCTGACAACCGGGCTTTGAAGCTGGATTTGTCCGGGATTTGGGCTGAAGTAGATCAGGCTGAGGCTCACGGATTGTTCTTCCTCTGCTCTCAGTCACGGCGCGTTCGCTACTTTTCTATTACAGTTCTCCGCCTCATCACCGAATTCGACAAAGCTCTTGAAAAAGATACGTCAGAAGAAAAGGATACTTTGAGGTTAATCAACATTCTTGAGAATGACTCATCACAAGTTATGAATTTCGACGACGAACACTTATCCGTCGCCGAGCGCAGTAGACTGCAGCGAGGCCTACAGAATGGCAATGGCAAATGCGCCCTCGTTGAACTATGTACTAGTGACGTTTCTTACGACACGACACTATGGTTCAAAATTTTTCCCAACTTGATGCGGATTGCCTTTGAAAAGTGCCCCTTTGCGGTCACCATCTGTCGAGACCTTATCTGCAACCGCGTCCTCCAGATGTACAAACCGATCGTCTATTTATCTGAACCTACAAGAGGCCCTTTCCACACCGGAGAGGGTATCCATAATCGTCCTGTGCCCCCGCGATCACCCACTAACCAGCCCGAATCAATCGTGGAACAATGGAAGTTGTATCTCATTTTTGCATGCACGACGCTAGCAGATCCAGGGAGCGTGCCACAGAGTGTTCCCAGAGATGCTATTCAGCATACGCGAAAGTCCTCTAAACCTGCTTCGGCGGAAAGGATGGTGACAGCGAGAACTCTTTTCAAATACCTGATCCCACTCTTATCTGCCACTTCGGCGTCTGTGCGAGATGCCGTTGTTGTTGCTATGGGGTCAATCAATATTCATATATACCAGACCCTGCTAGAAGAGCTTCAAGGCCAAGTGTCTCGGTGTAACGATGAAGCTCGTGCCAGAATTCATCAGCGAACAAATAGTAGTCCTCGCAGAAATCGGAAAATGGACTTACTCAGAACAGAAATAACGCATGTTTTCAAACTGACTTCGCATTTTTTAAGGGATCCTACAGTCTACCAGTCCGAATTCTTCCTCAACACCTTGACTGCATATGCAAAGGACCTCAAGCTGTTTTTGATGGACGGAGAGGTTCAGATGGATTGGGAATTCCAGAAATTACGAAGATATTACTGTGGGCTCATGGAATCCTTATTTGAAGGGATCAACAAGACCAAGGATCCAACTCGATGGATGACATTTGAATCTCGAAAATCAGCGTTTTCTCTCATGGAGGACTGGTGTGGGTTCTCGCCAAATCAAAATCAAATTCGAGCCAGAGAGGATAATATGCGCCAGAACCTAATGGATCAGCAATCCTTGGGCGAACGAGGTACCGCCACTGCAGCGATGGAAATAGAGAAACGCAATCTGAGAACTGCTGCGTTAAGTGCTATGGCCGCATTGTGTGGAGGACCCATCAACTTCACAACAGAGAGTGGTGCTACGCTACAGTTTGACATTCGCCGAATGCTTGCGTGGATAGAGGCGATTTTCAACTCGGGTAGCGACAAGATGAATGTCATAGGCAGGAGGGCTCTCAAAAATCTAGTGGTTCACAACAAAGAGTACCCGTATTTGCTGGAACATTGCATCGCGCGCTGTTATCTGGCCGATGTCTCCAAAGTCCTTGAAAGTTATTTCATGGTTACTGCTGAGGTATTGCAAGACCATAGTGACTACCCTTGCCCCTTTTGGAAGCTACTCGCACTATGTCTATTTATGCTTGGAAATGATCAGAGCGAAGTCAGATCCAAATCTTCAACTGTGCTACGAGTGCTGGAGACTCGGCAGCAGAGAAACTCCAAAATTCAAGATTTTGACATTAGCATCTCAGATAAAACTCAAGCCGTGTATAAATTGGCTCAATTTGAAATCTCCAAGCGGCTCGCTAACCAGTATACGGAACTCGCCTTTCACGCCATCTCCGAGTTTACTCTATACTTCAAAGATCTCCAGCCAGCAGCGCAACGAAACGTTGTTGCTGTTGTTCTGCCCTGGATCCAAGCAATCGAGTTGACGCTGGACCCCAATGGGGGCCCTACGGCGCAATCCTACGTGCTCTTGGCGAACCTGTTGGAAATCACGATCAAATCCGGGGGAGCATTGCATAATGAAGTTCAGGCTCTTTGGCAGGCCCTTGCTACTGGGCCGCACCCAGGAAACGTGCGTCTGGTGCTTGATTTTATTATGCAGCTATGTTTAGAGCGGCGCGAACAGAATTTCGTCGAATATGCCAAGCAGATCGTCGTCTTCCTTTCCACATCGAATAGCGCACCTGGCATTAAAGTTGTTGAATTTCTCCTGATGCAGATCAACCCCAAAGCCATGGTTCCCATCGAAAAAAGAGAAATGTCACAGGCTCCACCTGACACCAGTAGTCTTCCATATTGCGCTGACTTGGCAGAAGCTCTGCCTGTGGGCACAAAACAAGCCGGATTTTCTCTCGGTCAGCTTTCGCTAATTTTGCTCGTGGATCTTATGGTGTCTCCTGTACACCTTACCCAGGACAGTGTACCGCTCTTGTTACATGTTGTTGCTGTGCTCTGGGATCACTATACTCCGTTAGTCCAAGAACAAGCTCGTGAGATGCTGGTGCATCTCATTCATGAATTAGTGATTTCACAAATCGATGACCAAACGGACCCAGCTCGCAAGGAATCAATAGAGGAACTAATAGATTTGGTTCGTCAACATGATCGTTCTGTCGTGTGGAGCTACGAGGATAGTAATGGAAAGGTCAACGACCATGAAAATAAAGTCCCCTCAAGTATGGAATATCTTACAAACGAGGTTGTAAGAACTTTTGAAGAACCGTTCCCCGGGATTAAAGAGCAATGGGGCAGATTGTCGTTGACGTGGGCCACCTCATGCCCTGTCAGGCACCTGGCATGCCGCTCCTTTCAAATCTTCAGATGTGTCCTTACATCCTTGGACCAGTATATGCTTGGAGATATGCTTGCTCGTCTTTCAAACACGGTTGCGGATGAGGACCCGGAAATCCAAGCGTTCTCCATGGAGATCCTGACAACCCTCAAGACGCTCATCATTAAGCTGGATTCCGAGAAGCTCATCACTTTCCCGCAGCTGTTCTGGACTACCTGTGCATGCTTGGATTCAATCAATGAGCGAGAATTTCTTGAGGCAGTGGAAATGCTAGACGAACTGATCGGCAAAGTCGACTTTAGAGCCTCGAACGTGAGAAGGTTGATTGCAGATGGGCAGCCAAGTCGATGGGAAGGCCAATTTGAAGGACTTCAGCCTTTACTCCACAAAGGCCTCAGGTCATCGCTGTGTTGGCAGCCAACGCTTGACATTATGGATAAGCTGATCAAGCTCCCGGGAGATGTTCTCATTGGTGACGATAATCGGCTGTTCTTTGCTTTGTTGGCGAACTTTCCTCGCTTTCTCGATGAACTGGAGCGCGGCAGTCTGAGCCCAGAAGCGCTAAACACGGCCAAGATACTCCTGTCCGAGTCCGATAGACAAGGCCTGGAGGGCATCGGTTTCGTTCTAGACGACCTAATGTCCGATCGCTTTCAAAGCGCTGAAGACTTTATGAACCAACTCTTTAAGGCACTGCGCGAGTTTTACTTGCCACATATGGAGTTCAAGATGATTACATTTCTGATTGGCTTACTCACTAATTCGCTCTCTTGGGTCAAGGTCCAAACTATGCGCATCCTCTGCGTTGTCATCCCAGATATCGATATGCGTAATCCAGAGATTGCAGTTCATGGATCGGATCTTATATCCCCATTGCTGCGTCTTTTGCAATCTGAGTTTTGTATGGGAGCTCTTGAAGTTTTGGATAATATTATGACCATGTCGGGAAGCCACATGGACAAACAACACTTGAGAATGAGCATGGCTCGCTTGACATCAAAAGCTGTGCGGAAGGAGTATGGGCGTGCTCAAAGCCTCTTTGGCATTCCAGAGTTATCTGGATGGGCAATCCCCATTCCTGCAAAGAAGACGGAGGCCACGAGATCCAATATCCACGCTGCCTTTTACATGTGCCAAAGCACTGAAGGCTCGTCAACGGAAGCTACGCCTACCGCGGAAGTAGAGTTTCATTCCGATGAATTTCCTTATGGATATTTTGACCCCATGGAGCGGACAGATACGATGCTATCAGATGAGGGCCGTGTCGATGTTCATCCAGGCGACCTAGTTACGAAGTTGGATAGCCTTGATGACTTCTTTGACGAGCCGGCAAGTCCTCACACGGACGACGACGGACGGTCCTCTCTAACAGTTACTGAATTCAATCCTGAGTCATACGAGACGGGGACAGAGCTATACGACGAACAGATATTACCAATCTTGCACGAAGCATCCAACAATACTTCGTTTCAAAATGGCTTTGTCGAACGGCCGGCCGTCTTTTCAAGAGAAAATGCTTCCAATACGATGACACCAGGGGCCTTCAACGTTGTTAGTGCCTTGCCGTCTCGCCCTGGCCTTCACTCTCGATCCATCACCTCACCATCTCCGCCTGCTGCACACTATCCGCACGATTTTACGTCGGATGACGAATTAGTGATGGGTAGCTTTTCAGATGCAGATGATGAAAGAATTGATTTGGGAAGCATAGATGATGGATCATTTTCACTGGAGAGTACATATGGGAATCATATACAAAGCCCTCCTCAACCAAACTTTTTACGTCTCACGAGTAGATCGCGGGAGCGCCAGCGAGATAAAGCGCCACCACAGCCTACTCCCAAGATGTCGAGCAAGTTATATTTGACGAATATACCTGGACAAGGTGATGTTATTTGAAACACCCTACGGAAACAACTAAGAAGTTGAAAAAGTATAGAGTTGCTTTCTTTTTTTTTTCTTTTTTTGGTTTCTTGTGATGAAGATATATGAGGCGTGATGAGAGTTTCAGATGTGATGAGGAAAAGGGATAGATGGAAAGGAAAATATGTATGAATCAACATTGACAAGTAATAAATACCCCTGGAAGTTTTTTTTAGGTTTTTTTCCTATCTTCTCTTTGATTTTTTTTTTAAAAAAAAAGGCGATGATATGCAAGCCCATGAGTAAGAGAGAAGCATAGGAATGAGGCGATTCGGGTATACCCATGTAGCTAGCTGGTCGAAAGAATAAAAACATTTTCTAATCCCCTTAGACTAGGAATATTGATATCATTATCAGGAAAGCCGGGGAGAATTGCGAGTTGAAAAATACACAATTTACTTTGCTCATTGAGAGACATGCCTATCATCAGTTTCTCATATAGCAATGGATCCAAGAAATCTGCTTTGGCTATTCTGGAGGCGGCTGGACGTCGAGTGTGGGGCGTTTCAATATCCCGGTAAGCGATAATAAGAAATACCCCCGTTTACTAAATAAAACGTCAAACCTCTCATCTCAAGCTTCATCCTTACGATGAAGCTCACATGAACAAAGGATGGAATAATTCGAGCCTTCTATGTCAAACCGGACAATGCTACGCTGTAGCTTTAGTCCCCATCGCCCGAGCATTGACCGGACTTATGCCATCGCTCACGCACCCCATTTGATCATCCGCGGACTTGCTAGCAAGCCAGCTTCACCCTTCAAATTACCCAAGGATATATACCCTGCCGCGCCCGCTACACAGCATTCGGATCTCAGCACATTTCTTGACTACGCACGACGAATTGGCCTAGATGAGAACACTACCGTATTCACGGGCACTCGCTACGAGTACTTGGTTGCTGAGCGCCTCGCTCGCTATGGCTTCTCATTAAAGAGGATTGGAGGGGCATCGGATTTTGGCATCGATCTTTTAGGGAATTGGACCATCCCGTCGACATTTCAAGCTCTCAAGGTACTGGTTCAATGCAAGGCTGGAACGCAAAGAACTGGACCTCATTTTATACGGGAGCTGGAGGGGTCTTTTGTCGGAGCTCCAGCTGGATGGAGAGGCTCTGGAGTGCTGGGCTTGTTAGTGACTGAGAAAAGAGCAACAAAGGGTGTGAGAGATGCACTTGGTAGGAGTCATTTTCCCATGGGATATTTTTGCTGCTCCAGGGATGGGGTAGTGAGTCAGATGCTCTGGAATCAGAGAGCGGAGGAAGAAGGCTTGGAGGGTATCGATGTCACGTTGAAGCGAGGGGATGACGACCAAGTCTCTGAAGTTGTTCTATTGAAGGATGGACGACAGATCCATCTTCTTGAATAAACAGGAGCAAGCTAAATAAACTCTTTGATGAGGTTATTAGTTGAGTCTTTCGGCATGCCGGATTTAGGTTACAGCCCACGCCATGTAGCAAGCTATTGGATTTGGAAATAGCTGCTTAAATACGTTGAGCGGCATGAATAATACTGCGTTCTATAGACATGGGTGTGGCATTTTGATGATATTTGACTGTTACTTGGGCGATTACATGCGATGTATTGGAGTTGCTTAGTCAATTCAAGCAGCTTATGATGGCATCAACTCGTTTAATAAAGGACATCATATTTAAAAAGTTTGTAATACTGCCGCGATGGTTCGAGGTAGCAGTAGTATATAAACGTCAAGAATGTTGGCTTCATTTAAGCCATGAGAAGAGAGATGCAATGAAGGCAATCCATCTCATTTGAGCACTATTTTCGCATCTTCTGATCAACCAAGTAAACGCCTACTCATTCACATGAACCACACCCCTAAAAGTCATAGTTATTATCGAAGAGCTCAGCATTTCTTTCTTTGAAAAATTGTACACTCATACTTGCCGCCAATTAATCCTTCTCCATACATACCTACCTCCATCCATAACATACACATGAACAAATAGCTTTCAGCCGGACTTGTAAACTCACTTTCATTCCATCTCAGTCATCCCACACAGCCGCCTTGGCCTTTTCAGTCAATTCCCTCTGTCTCTGCTCCTCCGCCTTCTCTAGCTCCCTCCTCTTCTTCTCCTGCTCCCTAATCGACTTCTGATACTCCCTTTGCTCCTCTGTCTGCTTCGGCGCCTTGAGCCCTAATCCCGCAGCAATCATCCTCCTCGCCACCGCATCCGTCTTCTCTGGTCTTTTGGCTGGCGTGCCGCTGCCACTACCGGACGTTGATGTCGCTATGGGACTTTGGCTCTGGCTTCCCAAGGATGCCCACTCATGGGGGGAGTCGTAGGCCAGAGGTGAGGCGGGTGTTGGTGGGGGAACAGTTGGCATTGCCAATGATGAGGGAGTTGATGATCCTATTTCTGCTTCTGATGCGTTGAGTGCAGTATCCTTGTCTTCTTCTTCTCCGTCATCAGATACATCTTCATCCTCCCATGAATCCGCAACAGGCTCCTTGGATTTTTTGGATTTGTTGTTATGGATTGGTGGTTTCCCTGAGTCTATAATGAGATGTGACAAGGAGGATGCAACATCATGTTTCTCTTTTTTTGAGAGTGGTGATGGTGCCATGACGTTTGAGCTAATCGTGGTGAGAATCCAATATGTACCTTATTTAAGGAACACGGTGAGGATTTCTATATACAACAACGATATGTCAAGTTAAATCTTGATTTTTTTTTTAAAGAACCTTGATTGATTGCTAGTATTTCACTCTAGAGATAGTCCCTTTTACTGGATGAAGTCTAGAAGTGTGAAGGTGTTGAGTGACAACAATAGAGTTGGCGGCTTTGGATATTAGGGTAGATGCATAATGTATTGTTAGTTGCATGTAGGTATGGGCTTACCTAAGATCACGTGCATCAGCTCTCTTTTTTCCAATCTCAACCTCATGCTGCATACTCTTGTACTTTATATAATATGAACTATACGTTTTATATATACATAAACATATCAACATCTTTTTCAGTAAATATATATATATATATATATATATATATAGAGAGAGAGAGAGAGAGATTATTTTTATTAATTTTACAAAAGAATGTTGTAATTATAAATAAGGTGATCAATGAGAGGCTATACCCGTATATATATTGATTGATTTAAATAAAGCTATCGTGTAAGTAGATGCTATTCTACTGGCAACAGCTCGTTACAAAACTTAGTAAATCCTATGAGAAACTAGCAATTTACACTCACGTTCTTCTCTCTAAAATTATTTTCTTCCACATTTTTTTCTCTGTTAATAAAAGCTACATTTCATCTTCTACGGAATACTTCCTGACTTTATTTAATCTCCCTTTGAAGATTCCACTATCCACGCGAGCACAGCTTCAGCATGCAGAGTACTTGAAACACTGTGTCTCTTACACTTAAGGGTAGAAGTGATTGTCAATAAGAAAGAAAAGCGCTTGCTGCAGCTACGTGAAATAAGGGAATGAGAGTAAGCAATCTCCGAGAATCTAGATAAAGGGCGCCCAGATTACAGACATGTTTGTGCTGGTTATAATTCTAATTGCAACATCGATGAAGATAGCAAAGGGTAGTAGATGTAAGTATTTGTTCATTTTCGTCCTAAATTGCTCTATAATAATAAATTCATTAGACACGTGAAGAAGTTTTGAAAACCTTTATGGATTCATGGCGCAGGTATCCCTTGAGATACAAGGGTTTGATCTGAGACAGTGAGACAGTCTCATTTTAAGGCGAAGAATTGACTCGAGTTTTAGTTAGTTTGGACAATATTTGAAATCAGTTTTAACACTTTATGAGCTCTGTGTCTAGAAATTGCATCATATATTGGCTTTTAGGGAACAGAGGTCCATGTCGTACCAAGTTAGTTGCAGCAGGGATGTAAGGAGTAAAATAGAGGACTCCATACAAGTATTGAGTTGGTACGAAATATAAAATATAGAGTTCAGAGTATAGATTGCTGGCCGCGCGACATAGATCGCAACTGGTTCAGTGCACGGGTACTTTGGCTGCATGTGAGTTGTGGACGCGATTTTAATGTCAGGGAGCAGATCAAGGGAGAGGTGGATCACGAGATGTTGCTTCGTATTAGCTCAATGTTGGTATATCAAAGCCAAGAAACACTTTTTTCTATATTAATAAGGAAAATTTATAGACTAGATGAGATGCGTAGAGTTGAAAAATTAAATTAAATTTGAATAACAATAAACGTTAGAAGCATTGGTTGGTGTACGAAGTACTGTTAATGGTGTTGTTGATGATTGCGTACTTCATGCTCGTAGGTATCTCTAAGGCAAATGCCCAACATTGGCTTAAGACGCGCTGACCACTCGCAATTTATGAGACCATCTGGAACCAATTGCCAACATGAACTTGTAGTAATAAATAGTTCTTCATAAGTACTACTAGGCAAGTATTAGATTAGAAACATGCAGACTTGGCATCTCTAGCGGCGCCATCCGCGGCATCCCTGCTCTCTCAATTTGCAATTTTTTTTTCCCCCTTCCCTTTCCTTGGCTAGCAGTGCCGAGATTGGCATTGCTGATCATCAGTGGAAAGAGACATTCTTTTATCGAGGATAGGCAATAACTAATAGCATCGACTATGTACCTTGAACTTTGTATACTCGTAGAGCACTATCGTCTGGTTTCATTTTAGAAAAATCATGCAGAATCAGAGCACCTAGTCCTCCGTAATATCTACAACTAAAAGTACAAATGCCCTGGACTCTTGGTGGAGATGGTGCTCAATACGAGTACGTCTGTCTGTACGGAGTAGACAGGTATCACTTCGTACAGTGTACTTGTTAGTTTGTCATTAAACATCCAGCCACCTGTTGCTCTGTAGAATTAATCTCACCAACAATGTGAGTATCAGTACGGCGTAAGTACTAGGTAGTATTAAAACGGTGAAGACGCACTGCATACGCCAACAGCTGCATGAATGTTACCTCACCTGAACAGACCAGGTAGTACCACCTTAGGTACCTGTTACTCTTTACGGAGTACCTTGTCTATAATTAGGTATCTCTATATAAGTACTCCGTACAGGGCAAAAAGGCTGTCAGAAACAACAACCAAAAACCACACATCCAGTGAATGTACTTGTACTTGTACTTCGTTCCTCTACCTTAGCCGTAGCACAAGCCATCCCCAAACTCTAGCGCCGCGTGGCCTAAGTCCACCCATAATACGGAGCACTAGTGCCTATTCGTTTCTCCAGAGTTGAACAAAATCAGCCAATGACTGCGCTGTGCCTGCTCCGTATTGGTCGCATCGCACTAAGAATAGTTATCAAGACCTGCCTAATAAGCCCAATTGCTAACTACTAGGTACCCTATTAGCATCAATACTACCTTAGGTAGTAGATAGGTAGCACTAGATGGTACTGCTTCGTACCTGGGCTAGGCGCAATCGGAACCCAATGGCTACCTATTAGCTGTTTATTGGGAGGGTCATTGTTCCCCAGTTGCCCAGTAAAAGAGCTGGGAAGAAACAAACAATACAAGAAAGAGAGTATTTACAAGTGCAAGTATGAGTACTTCGTTCTTTGTAGCTTTGTAGAGAGAAACAGCTTATCCACTCTCACGCTATGTTCTCTATTCTCCTGCAGCTCTTTTTTTCTTTATTTCATTTCATCTCTTTCGAATTCTCTTTGATATCGCAAAACCTTCAGTCGCCTTCTCGCTTCTATTTTCTTTTCTTTCTTTCCACCCTCATTAGTATTTCTTGCTTAAAAAGCTAAGATTCTTCTTGTCCTTCATTATTGCTGGTCTACGCTAGGCCGGGGCATCTCGTCTCGCATCCTCGCTTGAAGCTCCACATCTTGGCCGGCCACCCCTCCCTACTAATTCTAATATCCCACGCCCTAAGGTCGCTTCGGTTCGCAGTTTCGTGTCTCCCCAAACAGCAAAGGGCCGCCATTCGCCGTGTTTCCTCGTCCGCAAGCCTTGCCTAAGAGGCCGTCAATTTCTCTCTCTTCTCTCTCTCTTCTCTCCTCTCTCTGTCCTCTGTCCCTCTCCGTCCGTGCATCTCTCGCCAAAGCTTGCCCACGGGGTCGCTTCTCCCAGTGTCGACCCGCGTCTGCCCCAGGAGTTTGCCTCGTCATCCGACGGCTACCCCCAGCGCGACACAAAAAGAAAAAAAAAAAGAGAAAAAAAAAAAGGAAATCGAACACGCCAGGTTCGGGGCTATTAGACCTCGTTTCTGGGGGAGCACACGGAGTGACTTGGACCAGCAGCAGATCCCACCGGATAGCTGCTCAATCTCATCGGCCTTCTGTCACCCCTTCCCGGGCGTCAAAGTTTACCATTGGGCCTCACCTTCTTTTCCTCTATTCGTTTTTCTTTATTTTTCTTCTTCTGTATCAATCATATTCAACTCCAACTGCAACTTCCTCTTCCGGGTCCTAGTTCGGTTCATATGCTTGATTTCTTTTCTTTTTTCGCATCCTGGTTGCTGCTATTCTGACTGACTCTACGACTTCTGCGAAATCGCGTTAATCTAATCTTCTCACTTCCACCGACATTCATTCAATCCCGCTACTCAGAAATTTTGCCGTGTACTTTTTTTTGGGAGTTTGATTAAGAAATCGAATTTTTTTCCTCTTGCATTACAGCATCTTGTCCAACAACAGCACCTTACGAGAGTCCTCTCTCCAATTTAATATCGCATCAGCGTGGCTCTGCGACTCTTCGACTCCGCTTTGCATCAACTTTCCCAGTGATTCGGGGGGTTTTTTTTTTAACTTCAACTACTCCGAGGCATAGTTTCGGCATTCTACGCGCTTATAATTCAGTTGTCATTGGATATCGCTTGAGCTGCTAGTTTTGATTCGTCACAATGGCCCATGACGCAAGCCTAACAATGGCTCACAGGAGTAATAGAGGGTCTCTGTCAAGACGCAGACAATGGACGCTTAGGAATGCATCAATAGCCTTGTTATCAGCATTTGCAGCCACTGCTACAGCTCAAGATTCTTCGAGCTGCATTTCTCTGAAGGGATCAACGACATGCCCAGCCTTTCAATCTGCCTCTATCTCCACAAACCAGACACTAATCAATACATTGTAAGCTGTTTGCTCTTGTACCCAAAGCTAGCAAAATATACTAAATCTCATGTCACAGCTCATTCTTACAGTATGTCTCTGATAGAGAGTCATTCGATAATCAATTGTCTAGTTATGTCAAAACTACTTATGTCAAAGACAAGTAGGTTCCACCAAGTACACCAAATCTTTCATGCAGTCTGCTTATTGCCCTTAGATTCCAATCATTGTTTGGTTGCCGCAACGTCAACTTTACAAACCCCAGCGACATGTACGCGCGCTACACAACCACAGTCATTTGCAACGCTATTGTCCAGATTTCTGCGGCCGGCTGCGGTGTATCCCAGACAAACTCGCAACCTATATGCGCTGAAACCTGTGCCGAGTATGCTCAAAGCGAGGCTTATATAACGGCTGATAAAGATCTTTGCGGGAATCCTAATGGCGACCTGAACCAGCTAATTCGAGCTGACTTCACGACATGCGCTCTACCCGAACAGGCTCTTTCCGGCGGCTGCATCGATGGCGTGGCCAATGAGCCCGACAATTGTGGCTTTGGTAACAGCACCGTTGGTCTCTGTTCATATTGCGGCAACGGAGGAATCAACTCTACCGATACATGCTGCTACAACTCGAACGCGGAAAAGCGGTGCCAGGGAATCAAGCTGCCCAACATTACCGCCACTCTGACCTTCACGACGCCCACCTCAACCTCTACCTCAACCTCCACCTCCTCACCGACAAATTCCCCAGTCGGGGATACTAGCAATGACAGCCACCACCTAAGCGGTGGTGCTATTGCTGGAATTGTGATTGGCTCTATTGCTGGAGTCGTTATTCTTGCCGCCATGTTGTTCTTCTGCATTAGGTTGATGAGGCGCAGACGTGGCAGCCAAGAAGGCAGCATCTTCAACCAGCCTTCTCCTGCTCGCAGAGGGCCGCCTATGAGCCAGGGTAGTGGGACGGCAGCGGTGGCAGCGCCTAGAGGTTACGAAGTTCTTCCCGGTGGACGCATAGCGCGCATGTCTGCCTTGGAAGGGCACTCGGGCGACTCGCCTTCCCGGAACGGTAGCTCACCTTCTGCCCGCGCCGTTGGTTACGGCCCCAAAGTTTCAGACCGCATGTCCTCATCCGAATTTGGCGACACTCCTGAGCCCGAGACTCCGTATACAGGGCTTCGAGGCCCTCCAGTCATGTCGAGGAGACAAGGCTCACTCTCCAGCAACTCGATCCTAGGGAGTGATGTGGCGCAATCCCCCAGCAGTGCCGTCGGTTATTCGTCTCCGAACGGCTTGGCAAGCCAACAGTCCGAACAGCTGCCTTTCTTTAAAGATTACTATTCACAAGACGATATCCACCCCAATGACAAGGTTGCTGTTTTGTGGGCTTACCAGCCAAGGGCGCCCGATGAGTTCTCCCTTGAGCGTGGAGACATGCTCAAAGTTGTGGGTATCTGGGATGACGGTTGGGCGACGGGTCTCTTGGTTGATCAACGGGCAGACGAATGGGAAGCACGCAGACAGGCACAGAGGGACAGCGGCGTATCGAACACGTCCGCACGTAGAGACAGTTCGCCACAAGGTCATGGTGACTTAAAGGCATTCCCCTTGGTATGCGTCTGCCTCCCGGAACATTGGAGGAAGACGATTGAAGGAGACGGATCAACGGACACAGGAGCCAGTGGTCATCACAGCGCATCACCGGTATGATATCATTGCTCGCTTGGACATAAAATGCTCCTCCATTTTTCGAATGACGGGATAAGCAAAGACAAGCGATGAGGACTTTCGTCCTAGACTAACGCGTTCTTACTCTATGATTCCATATCATGATATGGAGCTAGTGAACGGCGCAATGATTCGCCCTCGAGAGTAGTAGCCAGCCATGTCGAATATACGGATGCACGTCACATATATATCTCATTCGACAGATGTTGTATCATTACATACATAATTCAACCTATTGGCTCGCCCTCCTGGTGCTCCTGATGAAGTACATGAGATTCGATTTCATAATGCCCTAGCTAATGGCGGAAGCCACGCCACGTTTTTGATACACATTTTCAAACGTTTTTATTTTTATCTTTATTCAAATACCCCCGTATGAGGAGCGACAAAGTTGACGTGGATTGGAGTATAGGAACCAGGGCAAAGAGGGGGACATACCTAGTTTAATTTCTGAACCGTATATTTAAGATGGCGTAGGGGCAGAAAGCCTCTTGTATTGGACTAACAAGCCTTTGGGAGAAGTGTTGGTGTATAGAAAGAGTTTGAACAAGCATTTTTGCCTCTTGGGAGTATGAGGTTTTGCGTATTACAAGGCATTGAAACATACAAGGGGCGCAGTCTCTGATTTATTTGCCTACCTAGTTTTGATAGCAAAAATGACCCTTTTGACATGGACATTATGAAGTTATGCAAAGTATGAGTGATGGTGTTCGGTAGAGATTGGTGTTGATGAGGTTGATGACATTGATGAGATCTATACTCCGTACTAGGTACTTAGTAAGGTGCCAAGGTAACCTAAAAATGCCTATAAAGAATACCTACATAAAGTACTTCTACTCTGTACTCTGTACCTTGGCGTTTAATCTTATCAGTTGTGGTGGTTTCTTGCCATGGGGCTTTTTTTTTTTTTTTTAAAGTAGAAGAGGACCCGAAGAGGGGCACGACCAACTCCAAGCTCACCTAAATTCAAACTACCAGTAAATAATTTCTCACTACTCACTCTCTCTCATTTCTCATTTCATATAATCTCATTCATAAAAACCCAATAAGATACATCTTTCTTTTGTTCTTCAATTCTCAAGTCCCCCTGCACGCACCCCCAGAACTCACAATGGCCGATCTCAAAGCTAGGGCTGAAGCAGCGGTGCCCAAATTTAAGCTCCAGAGGGTACTTAATCAAGGTATGGGTGGTATTTTCTATACTCTGAACCTTTTCATACATATATATATATATATATATGTATGTGTGTGTGTGTGTGTGTGTAAGAGAGAGAGAGAGAGAGAGAGAGAGGTTTTATGAAGCTGAAAAGCTACTAATGGAAGGTTTTTTTTCCCCCGTTTGTAGATCAGGCTGGTCGGCGTGTCTCCCTGTATGGCATAATCGACAATGAGCCTGCCGTCATGGTCGTTGAGCGAGCAACGTTCCCTACGTCGGAGGTGTATCTCGCTGGATTGCCTTCGTCTCTTGCACGGTTGCGGAATTTGGGTGCTAATGATATTTACGCATGGAGTATGGCAAGGACGGGATCTGTGGATAACGAAGTTGTTCCGGAGGAGGGGAATAATGAGGGTGGGAATGGCGTCGACTTCTTTGCGGATTTGAAAATCAACCTAATCTACCCTTGCACGGAGGCACACGTGAAAAAATACAGCAAGCAGGGCGTGCGATTCGTCACGGAGACGCCAGAGATTTACAAGAGTCACATTCAGCCATTCATGCAGCTTAAACGGGAGCAAGGCAGATTAAATTGGGTATTCAATATTATTGAAGGTAGGACCGAAGTGGAAGACGTTATATACAGGACCAAACTCGGCGAGGCCGGCGACGAAGGCTTCCTCCTCTTGCCAGATCTCAACTGGGATCGCAAGACAATTGAGGGTTTGCACTTGCTTGCACTGGTGGAACGGCGAGACATTTGGTCGTTGCGAGACTTGAAGAAGAAACACATTCCTTGGTTGGAACACATCAAGGCCAAGGTCGTCAGCGCCACAACTGAGACATACCCGAGCATCGAGGCGAACCAGCTGAAGCTCTATGTTCATTACCAGCCGACCTATTACCACTTCCACATACACATTGTTCATGTTGCGCTCGAGGCCGGGGCCACGCAGGCCACGGGCAAGGCCGTTGGTTTGGATAGCATTATAGAGACGTTGAAAGTTATGGGGGGAGACGAGGAGGCGGGAATGCATGCGTTGTCGATGAGTTACACGTTGGGCGAGGCAAGCGAGCTATGGACAGATGTATATGAGCCGCTTAAGACGAAGGCTGGTATAGCTTCTCAATAGCCAAGACAAGGTCGTTGACGCCGGCGCCATGCGGGCAGTCTTTCCATTGACCGTCATCGCGGATACAGTAGATTTCGTTGTTGAGGCGAATGGTGCAGCTGACTGTCACATTGGCCTTGAGAGAGAGAGAGAGAGAGAGAGAGTTAGAGCATGTCAAGAAGAGGGTAGTGGTGGAGGGGCGAGGTTGAGAGAGTGTGGAGATTTGTTTAAGGAGACATACATCAGCGGATCGCTGGACGCTGTTTCGCAGCAGCTCAACGCCGTGGGCTGAGTTATCACGAGTGGCGCATTCGTTGAGCTTTTGGAAATCGATCGCGTGCTCGAGGGCGCAGTCTTCAATGAAAGTACGGTCGGGGATGAGCGGGTAGTCTTTGGTTAGACACATGACGAAGCCGAGATGAATCTTTGGATCGGGATAAAGCTCGTGAGCACAGAGCTCGATGATGTTGCCTATACACTCGGAGGGACCGTGCTTGCATTCGACGCCGCCGTTGGCTGTAGGCCTGAAGACTATTTGTTAGCATGGGTGCTGAGCAGGGTGGACTACATGGATATATGAAATAGGGCTGAGTTGACATACTTGCCAATGTATGAGAGCGTGAAGTCGACCTTGTCGTGGACTCGCTGCATGACGGGAAGAATCAAGGTACGAAGGGCATCCTGCAAGGAGAGACGATTACGATTAGCCAACAAAGACAAAGACATGAAGCTCTCGAAGAATCATTTCGTACTCTAGTGTCGGGGCATTTGCTGATGATGTGAGCTTCCAAGGGGACGAGACCTTGTGGCGACACCACGGCTAGCGGATCGTCGCCGTCAAGATGAAAAAGAACATCGGCAGCTTGCTGAGGCAAAAAGGACAAGGCGACGGAGTGGTTCCAAATATAGTAGCCTATAAAGAGGAGGATCGTGACGAGAAGCAGTTGGGATGTCGGCAAGCGCTGACTGCGCCGAGGAGGGCCCATGCTTTGCGGTTGGCTCTTCTCATTCATAATGGGAGGGGGGATATTGGATTCCATGGGATGGCGGTGATGGAGATATGATGATCTTTGAGGAGGAAGAAATAGAAAGGCAGCTGGTTAATGTCCTGTAATGTATAGACAAAGATGAAGATTTCTAGATGATGAATTATTGTTTCCCCCCCAAGAAAAGAGAAATCCAAAATGCTATACAAAAAAAATCGTGACGGCGAGGCTGCTTCGTTTGAGCTTCGAGCTAGTGTCAGCTTAAACGATGATGTTGTTCTATGTAAAGAAGCGGATGGAGATGAGATAACGCCATGAAGCGGAGCAATGAGGTTGCTAGTCGCGCTAGTCTCAATGAGGGTGCTCCCGTAACACTAACTAATAGGTAGTATATATTGGAGTCGTGTGTCCAAGTACCAAAAGAGGTACCAAGTGGTTGACAAACAACGGAGACAGCAATAAATAATCACGATGAATTTCTATAATAAAATGATAGTCTAATGGTTCTTAAGTGAATAGCTGAGTGTAGCTTCTAGGTACTGATTTATTATTGAATATAGTGCTATTAGTGTATGGAGAATACCTATTTGCAGTCTCTTATAATAGTAGTAACCTCTTAGAACAAATTTATAGCTCTACTACTACTCTACTTAATAGCTAATAAACCAAATATTGACTGATCAATCCAACATGATGTTGACTCTCCCTAACTTCATAGAGATGACTGATGGGCTTCAACTTGCTGTGAAGAATACACGTCGATGCACTCACCCCCGACGTTTCCATCTTATCGTGTGACAATGCAACAAGACCATCACAGGTCTCCAGCAAGCAGTTGAATATCAGCTAAGAACGGTTGCTTGAATGCCATGGACGGTCAATTAGATAACTTATCTGCTATTACCTGCTATACTTGGTAAGATTTGAGCCGTACTAGATAGGGTGGTAAGCCGTCATGTATTGACGTCGTTAAATGCTTGAAACAAAGCTTCTCCCAACATCCTTTAAGCAGGTCCTTACGGAGAATACAGGGGAAAATTCAGGGGGGTAGCACTGAATGAACCGCTGGCCTGAACAGCCTGTCTCAGAATTCGTCCACTAAAACGCCTACTAAAACGCCTGAACATACAAAGTAAAGCCCCCAACAAGCCAGAAAATCCACTAAAAGTGCAACACTTTCATGGCCATGACTGACCATGACTTTACTCTCGTATCTTCTCATCTCATCCTATAAAGGGAGGTGAACGACTGATTGATTATCCTCCCTGGATTCGATTCACCACAGAAAAACGGATTCGACTTGGAACTCTCCAATTTTCAATTTCATATTTGAATGCCAAGCAATCCTAGCGGCTTTTCTCTTTATAACCCAACGTTTCGCTCCTCACATCTATCATGAGACTCCCTTCATATTTCATTTGGAACCTCACCTAAACCATGGCTTCTTCAACCAATATCCATCAGTTCTTGGAGCCGTTGAGCATCGACATTGACAGATCGCATCATCTTTCGCGAAGATTCCTCGACAACTTTACAGATCTAGCTGCAAATTCGAGGGATCAGTTCTTGCCTACGCCGATATCTGAGTCTATCTTGAGGCCAATCGCTGAGCGGGGTGATGGACGGTAAGTCATATCATGCCTCTCAAAGAGGAGAGGGCGGAGCGAGCGAGTGAATCAATGGAGCTCTCACGATGGTCGTCGGCTTTTGAGACTGCAGTGAGCAAAAAATGGCTAATAAGTACATGATTAAATAGGCATCTCGCCATAGACATGTAAGACATCAAAAGGAATTAATACCTCCTCTCTCTCCCCCAGAGCAACAACTTTCTAAAGAGGTTGTTGGTAAGATGAAGCCAATTTGAGTCGTATATGCTGATCTAATCAATTTTTTCTTCTTCCCTTCAGTGGAGGGACTAACCTTAGAGTCGGTTTCGTCGAGTTACATGGTAACGACCAAGACCCTTCATTGCGCGTACGGCGACCATTGGAGAGATCGTGGCCTATTGACGAGCACCTAAAGAATGATAACGCAGATAGCCTTTTCTCCTGGATTGGGAGGTGCATCGCTGATGTCGTCGAAGAAGGCTGTAGAACCTTTAGTATATCTAGAGAAGAGCCTTTGCCGCTAGGCGTCACGTTTAGTTTCCCAATGGAGCAGAGGTCTGTCTCGCACGCCTTGCTTATGGATATGGGCAAAGGATTTGCTCTGCCGTCTGGCATCGACCTAGGCGCTCATATCGAACAAGGATATGCCAGGTCGCGAGGGGCCGAGTTGCCGCCTATCAAAGTCACGGCACTTGCCAACGACGCAGTCTCTACGCTAATATCGAGCATCTTTACCTACGGCGGTGTGGAACACCGACGGGCGGCTATGGCTCTGATTCTAGGCACGGGGACTAATGCTACGGTATCCTTAAAGTTGAATCGACTGCATCCCAGTAAACGGCCAGAGACAGTGAGCGTTCTTCCTGGTGAGCGTGTAGCGGATGCCAAGATTGCCATCAATACGGAGTGGAGTATAAACGGCACATTGCCCCCAATGATGGAAGTAAAGCTTGTCACAAAATGGGATCATGTCTTGTCTTCCCAGTATGAGAGGCCCGGCTTTCAGCCGCTGGAATACATGACGGCGGGGAGATATTTGGGTGAGCTCGGCCGAATCATCTTGGTCGATTATCTGGTCGATGTTTTGAAAGTACCCATCACATCGTTGCCACGAAAGCTGCTCGTGAGGGAAAGTCTGACAACGACATTTCTAAGCAATTTTAAGCCTCTGCAGAAACCACCGTCATCCCTATTAGAAAAGCTCAGACAGCAAATTCCTGAAGACGCGGAGTCTTCTTTCGTGTGGACGGAGGAGCTAGCGACCGCGTTGTATCATATTGCAAAAGCTATCCAAGTCCGAGCCTCTGGCATTATCGCCGCTGCCGTCGTCGCCCTGCTTACATTGGCGGATGAGCTGCCTGAAGATGCGAGGGCACTTGCAGGCTCGACCTCTCCGATTCGCGAGCTCGGCGTGGGTTACACTGGTGGTTGCATAGTCCACTTTCAAGAGTACCTGGCCGATTGCCAGAGCTTCCTAGACCAATTAGTGGCCCGCAGATTCGGCGAAGAGAACCGACTACGGGTGGTTCTGAGTCCTTGTCACGATGGTGGTGTCACAGGAGCGGGAATCCTAGTGGTTGCCGAGGCATCGTCAAGTAGGAATTCGGAGGCGTGAGGAGGAGCGTTTACTCTTTTTTTCTTTACTTCTACCCCTCCTTCTCTTCTTCCAACATCCTCCGTATAGATGAAGACATAGACTACTACTACTACTGATAGTAGTAAAGGTAGAGATATGAATTGCCATGATGAGATAGAACACGGCTAGGAGCGAATCCAAGATTAGACATATTTTGTATGTACACGTACGGAGTATATATGTGGTATAATACATTATGTCTAGAGAATTAAGCTAACTTTTCTCTATATTTGGAGGATAATCATAGCCTTCTCTCTCTCTCTCTCTCTCTCTCTCTCTCTCTCTCTCTCTCTCTCTCTCTCTCTCTCTCTCTCTCTCTCTCTCTCTCTCTCTCTCTCTCTCTCTCTCTCTTTCTCTCTGTCAAATAAAGAAAAGGAGATATCACTTATCCACTTGGTTCAATTCTCCACATCTCATCTCATTCTCATCAAATAAGTAAATCTTCCAAAATACTTGTCCTAAAAGAGGAATGTCGCATTAGATTATGGAGAGCTTGGCTGCAACAAGGAGTGCCGGTGCCGGAGCTAGTGCCATCCCTGCTTTTGCTTATTATGTATGTTTTTGATCCTTCTTATGAGTATACCGCCCTGGTATTCGTCCATATGTGATTATAAGCATTTATTTATTTATTTAGTTATACTTGATTTTTCTACTAAAGAAAAGAATTTTCAAATCCGCAATGTCATACAGCTTTTGCGTGATACGGCATCTACCGCCTTCAGCTCGGGTACAAGATCCGCCTTGGCGGATGCATACCACCTTTTCCTATTTTACTTTGACATGGGCAAAATAATCATCAGCCGCTCTTACTGAACCCTGCAGTTTTGTGTTTTCTTTGCTTACTTTTTCTTAATCTATACTTCAACGGGCCATCGGCTTTTTCTCGTTCCCATAATAAAAAAAAACTTTTTTTAGGTTTGTACTCCGTCCCCTTGCGTGGAGATATTCCACGCAGTTCAAGCAACCAGTGAGGAGGAGGGGAAAGAAATCTTTTTCTTAAACCTTCTTTTTCTTTATCTTCCCTTTTCCTTCTGCCTTTCTAGCCAAGAGAGCCCTAGGTAAAGAAGAGCACAAAAAGTATCTCTTATAAAGTACTCCGTAAACTTGAGCGAAATGCCTCGCCGGACGCCACTGCAGCAAGCGGAGCCAGGAGTCACGGAGCAGCAGCTGGGGCCGGAGCCGGAGCCGGAGTTGGAGCCAGTTTTCGACCGCCGAGATATTTCGATTCGTGGGAATGATTTTGATCGTTTTGGAGGCGATGGCGATGGAAGTGATGCGATTTCAATCATACGTGGCAGCAGAGGACGTCGTGTAGTTGGCGATGGAGGTGAACAGGGTATTCTACCACCATTACCATCACGACAATCTCTAAGATATATAGTTGATGGCGATGACAACGATCAGGACCTCAAGGATAATGTCGATGCTATTGATGATAGTAACGATCATCTAGAGCCAACAGAAAGATCCCCCCTTCTTCGCCGTAGCACTGCAACGTCCACAACATCATCCACCATGGCTGAACCAGCCCCTTTCCTAGGCGGAACATCCACCAGTCGCTTCTGGCTCATCTTCAGCCAGATCCTCGCCGCGCAATTCATGGCCTGCTTCGACGGCACCGTCATGGCGTCGTCTCACCCGGTCATTACATCGTACTTCAAAGCCGCCAACTCTGCCTCCTGGCTATCCACCGCCTTCTTGCTCACCTCGACAGCCTTTCAACCTCTCCTAGGAAGATTATCCGATGCCGTAGGGAGAAAATCTCTCTTTGTGCTGAGTCTGGCGATATTCACTCTGGCAACAGCGTGGTGTGCCGTTGCGGGGAGTATCGAAAGCTTTGTGGCGGCGAGGGCGGTTTGTGGGTTGGGAGCTGGGGGGTCTATGACCTTGGGGAGTATTATCACGAGTGACTTGGTGCCGATTGAGTGAGTAATTGTTTTTTTCCTACAATAACCATAAAGGACTCTCTTCTTCTTCTTCTTCTTCTTCTTCTTCTTCTTCTTAAAACTGACTTCACGTGCTTCAGACGTCGTGGCGCTTACCAATCTTACATCAACATTGTTTTTGGCATAGGTTCGGCCCTTGGAGCTGCCCTCGGAGGTGCCATGGCTGAAGCACTTGGTTGGCGGTGGGAATTTGGCGTTCAGATCCCACCCCTATTATTGTGTGTTGCGGTGGCTATGGTGGCCATTCCGGATGAAATTGGGTTGAAAGGGCCGCGGAGCAATGTGTGGGATGCCCTGCGGGAGTTTGACTTCATAGGGTCGATTCTATTGACTGTATCAACAACGTTTGCGATATTAGGCCTGGTGAGTTTTTTTTCCTTCCCCTTTCTCCATCCACTGAGAATTAAGAGAAGATTTGATGTATGAGGGAAGAAACTGACAAACCACTGATTCCTTGATTTAGAACTTTGGCGGCAATATCCTTCCATGTAAGTTTTCGTTGCTCATCTCCTCACTCGTTCTCTTCTAAACAAAGAATCTCACATAGGGACTCACCCCTTTGTCATCGCCTCCCTTTCCATCGCAGCCATTGCCTTCCCAACCTTCTTCTGGGTCGAATCCCGCGTTCCCCTGCCCATCATGCCTCTCCGCCTAATACGAGACCCCCCCCGAGCGAATCTCATCTACTCTAACTTCATCGCCGCTATACTCTCCCATTCCATCCTCTTCAACATGTAAGCAATGAAATTCCATGCCCTCCTTTGAATATCCCCCCACTGACATTGACATATTCAGCCCCCTATACTTTCAAGCTGTTCTCCTCTCCAGCGCTACATCCTCTGGCTTACGCCTCGTTCTCCCCTCCATTGTCTCTTCCGTAGCCGGCGCCATGACCGGCTTCGCCATCACCTGGACCCGTCGCCTCAAGTGGCCTGTCGTCTCCGGCGCCCTGTGGTACTTGGCCGGCTGCATCGCCCTCTGCCTCCTCCAGCGCGGCATGTCCGGCATGATCTACCTTCTCGTCCTAGTACCCTCATCTCTCGGGCAAGGATTCCAGTTTCCGGGCACGTTCATGGCCATCCTTGCGTCTTCAACACAGGCTGATCAAGCCGTCGTAACGAGCACGCTCATCTTGTGGCGGTGCGTCGGTATGGTGCTTGGCGTTGCCACAAGTAGTCTTGTCGTGCAAAACGCGCTGGTGTACTATCTTGGTGCTTTCGTCCAGGGAGAGAACAAGGCCGAGATTATCAAGCGCGTGAGGGAGTCTGTTGAGGCCATCGTCTTGCTAGAAGAGCCATATAAAGAGCAAGTAGTCCAGAGCTACGAGGCGGCATTGAGGTTAACCTTCATTTTCTGCACCGTGCTGGCTGCCATTTCGGTAGTCATTATTCTGCCCGTCAAATTGCCACGTTTAGCGTTATTAAAGGCGAAGTCTAGGACGAGAGACAATTTAAAATGAAACAAGTAAATAGCCTGCAAGATAGTAAAAGAGAGAACGAGCCTAGATGCTATGCTTTGCAACGTTAGAAAATGTACATGATTGATAAACAAAACAGTTTTTACTTGATGATTTCCTCTGTTTAGATAACCCTTCCCATAATGGGCCTATTCATTCGTTACCCCTTTGATGGAAAAAAATGAAATAATATAAAAGTAAAATAAATTTTCAGGTCTCCTGATTAATGGTATCCGTTGATGCCCTCCGTCTGCAAAGCTTCTAGTTCTTCTTTGGCTTTCCGATATTCTTCCTGAGCCTCTCTCTCTCTTCGACTTATGAAATTGACCTCGTCTCTCAGGGACTCCAATCGTCGATTAATGGCCACATCCTCGGAGATGGCCAACGTCTGGAATCCATTGAAAGCTACTCTTGCCTTCTCCAAGGCTTCTGCTGCATCCGCTACTTTGTCTTTGAGCATCTTCTGCCTCTTCTGATATCCTCCCAAGTGTAGTGTGAGCTTCTTCTCAAGCTTGGCGTCTTCTTCTGCCGAAGTCATTATGGAATCCTGGACGGCCTGTTCTCATAGTTTAGTAAGAAGGACAGTACTAAATGATCATATATATTTAAACAAAGACAAAGGAGGAAAAAGAGAAAAAAAAAAAAAAAAAAAAAAAAAAAAAAAAAAAAAAAAAAAAAAAAAAAAAAAAAAAAAAAAAAAAAAAAAAAAAAAAAAAAGAAAAAAACTTACGTCAAAAGCAACTCGCATAGCAGCCTCCTGTACGGCCTCATCATCATTATAACACCCGAGTCCCAAAAGCAAAGAATCTCCACCAGCTCGGCTCTCAAAAGCTGCTTGAATGTCCTCAAAACTCGGCAATGACTTGGTTTCCGTAAGAATGCGGAGGCGGGCGTCGGCAAGGGAACCGTCATCTATTTGAGAAAGTGGCGGTAGTGTTCCCTTAACTCGAGAGCCACTTATCGGATATCTCACTGCATCGTTGGCCATCAGAGTGGCGGCTTCTACTGCAATCAAAGCTGCAGCTGGATCTTCAATGTTCTTGGCTCTCTGCAGCAGCTCTGTTAAGTCTACTACTAGTGGTCGTGGAAGCCCTCGTTGCATTACTTGAGTTCGTCGTCGTCGTTCAAGTGCTTCCTCGGCCTCTCGTCGTGCACGTTCCCTTCGGTCTCGCTCAGCAGCATCTTCCTCCAAGGCCTCATCGGTCATGGCTGCCTCCCTTTGGTCTTCTGGTATCTCAAATTCCCACTCGGTATCTTTTGGCTTGGGTAGCGCTGCTAGTCCAGCACGTAAATGATTCCGCATGGCCATCTGCCGCATTTTTACATCTCGAGGGGTTGCCCCCGTCATCGACCTTTCATCATCTTGGTTGAGAGCAAACGTGTCTCGAGGAGTCCTCATGGGCGTCTGTCCAGGGCCAACGCCGTTTAGGCCACCGTTTCTTAAAGGAGTAGCCAGAGGATTTGGCGTTGCCATGACCTGCTTCCGAGGCGTGATACCCTCAAACCCCGTCGAACCAGCTCCTTGGTGAAGAGGAGTGTTCTCGCCGCCCAGCAACGCCGACTGAGTATCGTTAAGTGCCCGGATATTCCTGATCTCGTTTGCAATGTGATCTTCTTGGGCGGGCGCTCTGGGTGTTCGGATGGGAGCATTTGTATTAATCGTCGAATACGTGTTGACGAATCCTCGGGTGGCATCATTATCGCTCTCCCTGGCCATTGAGTTGGCGGCCTCGCCCATTTTGCCCAGCTTTACAATTTCCTCCAATTCACCTTCGCTCACTTGTGGTGCTGGCAAGTTTAGGGGTCGACGCTTACTACTCTGCTCGGCTTCTCGAATCTTTTGCATTTGGCCAGCTTTGATGGCAGCTTTTTGTGATTCCGAAACGCCATCCTTATCGTTCTTCCTCCTCTTACGATCATTGTCCTCATCGCCCTCACCTTTCCGCTTATTGGCCAATTGTTGCTTTCTCGGGTCAAAGGCTGCTCGCTGCTTATCATTTCGTACTAGCTCTTCGGCGGTGTCATAGAATCCGGGGGCGGCCTTCCTTTCGAATGGGATATCCGCATTGTAATCCATCTCTCCCTTCTTTCGCGTAGTAACCTTAATATTGATGCCAGCTGTCTTGAGCTCCCGTCGCTTCTGCAAAGTCGCCAGGCGGCGAGACTCTTCTTGCTGACGCTCTCGAGCCTTTCTTTTTGCTTTTTTACCCTGTGTGTTGGCAAGACGAGCGCGGGCTTCGCTAAGCATCTCTTTTTCGTCTTCGTCCAGATCAATGGTATCCGGCCGCGCAGGTTTCGTCTCTGGGTCTGGATCAAGCTCGCCCGGTCGCAGTCTCCTGACATCATCTGCGCTTGGTGCCTGTGTCTCGCCACCTTCTGGGCCCATAAGGCCAAGACTAGACGATTCACGAGCCTCAGCTTCATCAAGCAACTTTTGGTATCGCTCGAGGCATTGGTTCGCAGTTCGACCGACTATAGGAGCGATAGTACGCCACTGGGTGGGCATAATCTTGGCAAGATGCAACAGTTTCTCATCTTCCTCCTTGCTCCATTCGATCTTCTTGATGCTCGGATCTAACCATTCATTCCATCGAGCCTTACACTGCTTTGGCGTTTTGCGCGCCAGCAGCGAGGACACGCGTGCCCATTGATTGAGGCCATACTTGGAGACGGAAGCCTTGAGAATCTCGTCCTCAATATTGGTCCAAACACCTCCCTTGACGACCGGCATTGTGGCGGTGACGATGGAAATTTGGTGGTGGTGATGATGCGAGATGCTAACCTTTTTTTTCTCCAAGCCTTGTAGCCAGCCGTACCGCGTTGCATGGTAGGTAGGTAGGACTGCTGAGTCATCATTGCATTGGCTAAGAAAAGCCAAAAGTGATTCTAATTGGTGGCTCACCGAACTCGGTGAAACCTCCACCGAATTCTCACCTCGTGACAAATTTGGCCATTGTGCTCCGTATACACTGCATGTCTTAAAGAGAGTGCATTGTCAGGGTTCCCTGAATATGCAAACTGTCAGGTACGCATGAGGTATCAATGGAAGTTTTTACTAGTCCAATTAAGTCTTTTTTTCGCGAGGTTCGAGTCACTGAAGTTCCTCTGTCTTCATTTACAAAAACCCTACAAGACGCGCCACGTGGGACGCCTCGTTTCCTATCATGGAGAAAACACGGAGTTAAAAGCATTGCGTTGTTATTGTGGATTGAAACCCGGTCGTCACCCATCGGCAAACTAGAATGAGAATTGAATAATTCGAACCAAATAAAGTATTTTTATCTTATTTTATTCTATATAAATTTGTTTCTATTTACCCGCTCCAATCTAGTAGAGTTTCTCTAATATGCAGTTGAGAAAGTCACACACGTACGTACCATCCCAATTCAAATTGCGGAGGTCGGAGTTCGGACTCCGGTGGAAAGCCAAAAACAAAAAAAAAAAAAAAAAAAAAAAAAAAAAAAAAAAGATAAAAAAGAAACTCCGCACATTACCAACCAACTACGTTCTACTCAGTAATAGTTAAGGACCAAATATCTATGTCATCTCTGAAAGATAGGAAAACCATTCAGAAACGTGTTCATCAGCCCCGCCCTTTTTTTCCGGGGGGATGCTGTACCCAGATAGGTTGGGGAACAACGGTCCGGCCGGGCGCCAGCTCTTTTCTTGCTCCATCTCAGCTACCATAAAGCTCCTATTGGTGTGGCCTGTTATCATAATCGAAAACTTGGAAATCAGGCACATTAGCAGAACCCAATAAGCGTCATAGATTTGGTTGCCCGATAGCTGCATGGCTAGCTCCTGTTGACGTGGTGGTCTATGAAATCTCGGGAAATCTCATTTGAGCAATTCTCGCTGACACACTTTGCTGTCCAGATTGCGTAGCCAGTTGTTGCTGTGCGTCGTCACCACTCTTAACTCCGGATGAAGCAGGTCCTAATATTACTACTATTAGTAGTACTACTAGTAGTACGAAGTATTACTATATTTGAATAGGATTCCCCGTATCAGTCCGTGTCTGACCAATCCAAGATCCCTCAATCCTGCAACCAACATCTAGGAACTTGTTCCAGTGTTCCAGGCTAGGCTTCTCTTCCCCCTGGGGCCGGATTTCATTCCGAATCCACTCATGGGCGTCCACGCGATTAAATAGAATTACGGAGTAGAATTACCACTTAAATTGGAGCTTTGGGAACAGGAAGACTTGGGCTTTTGTTTGCTCCACACATGCCAGCCCCGTACCTTATCATTCATTCCTCATTGCACAAGCCCCATAACTCTGGAATTCTGCATGTAACTTACTTTGGATGACAGCAGGGCCACGCTCATATCTCGGCCTACTCCCTTGTTTCGAGTTTCCTATTCGTCTTTCCGTAACATACATATAAAGTAAGTATACGGAGTGCATAACATATACTCTGTACATTTATTTATATATATATCTATTCCACTGTCGCACAAACCAGACCGGCCTAGCGAGAAATGGGAGTGAAACAAAGTTGGTGTCGCTACCACAACTTCAAAGGCAGCTCAACAGCTTCCCTAACTTGAGGTCAGCAAACAACTGAGCGCGTCTGTCCAGGCGGCCGACTTGAACTGCATCGCATTGCATCGGATTGAAACAAACATTTCGGAACATTGATTAGTCCGCATGCGATAAGGGCGCATCAACACATCCAGAAAATGGCAGGGCCGAAACGGATAAGTGACGTACGGACTCCAAGTCCCACGATTCGTGAAATCGATGATCGTGACTCAGAGGTCACGGAGACGTCTCAATTGCTAAGTTCAAATGGAGGCGAAGCAAGAAAGGGCAGCTGGGACAATGATGCCGACTTCGAAGGCTTGCCTTGGTGGCGCAGGCCATCTGTATGTTCTGTTCCCATCATTAATATCATAATGCGCAAAAAAATCGGCTGTGATCCAACAACTAACGGACCCTGCAGGTATTCTGGCTCCTTGGTCCATATGCCATCTTCACTCTCGCCTTTGGAGGCTTAATCGTTCCTAAGCTAAATCTGTAAGCAACCAGAGTCATCCCCTTGGAAATCTGTGAAAATGGAAACAATAATCATCATTATTATTATTTTTAAATATTATTTTGCTAATGATCGCTGGCGGACTGGCGCGCAGAATCTTGGATCTCGTTTGCAAGCAGTATTTTGCTGATCAACACCTAATCAACCCCAAGCTCACATATAAGCCAATTGTTTTGGGATCCGATAACCCACAATGCAACATCCCACAAGTTCAGCGAAATGTCGCTACTTTCATGTTGACCATGAACTTTATCATTGGCGTACTAAGCGCCTTTGTGGCTCCAAAATTAGGTCATCTCTCTGATCGATATGGTCGACGAAAGCTGATGGCTCTCGCATCTTGTGGCGGCTTGCTAAGCGAAGTCGTCACCATTCTTTGCGCCAAATACCCACAGGCCGTCAACTACCGATGGATGATTCTTGGTTCCGTCTTTGATGGCATCACTGGTTCCTTTACTGCCGGTAGCATTCTCAGTCAGTCGTACACAAGCGACTGCACTCCTCCATCCAAGCGGGCTGTTTCCATTGGCTATATCCACGCCTGTCTCTTTACGGGCCTTGCTTTGGGCCCTCTTCTGGCCGGCTACTTTGTCAAGTGGACCGGTGCACTCATCACCATTTTCTATGTCGCTGCCGGTTGCCATTTGTTCTTCATCGTCGCCATGTACTTTATTATCCCGGAGTCTCTGTCTATGCGAAAACAGCTAGTAGCCCGAGAGCAATGGGCTAGATCCAAGGCCGAGCAAGCTGCAAGCGAACCCGAATTTTGGCTATCCCCTCGCCGAATTCAGAAACTTTTTTCTCCCTTGAAGATTTTGTGGCCAACTGGTCCTGGAACTTCTTCAAGGCTTCGTATCAACCTGGCCGCGTTAGCCATTACCGATACTATCATTATGGGATCTATGATGGCCGTCGGTAATGTGCTGATGCTCTATAGCGAATACAAGTTCAACTGGGGTAACTTTGAGACATCCCGTTTCATCTCCTCCTTGTCCATGGTGCGCGTCGTCGTGCTCATGGTCATCTTTCCAATTATCAACTACTTCTTCAGGATCCGACCAGCAGCTCGTCGACGGCGCGAGTCTGGGGAGCCTCTTCTAGATAAGAACTCGGGAGCGGACAACTTAGACATCTGGATTCTTCGGTTTGCCCTAACGTCGGACGTGCTCGCATGCGTTGGATACACTCTTTCTCGATCTGAAGGCCTCTTCTTCGCCAGTGGAATGACAGCAGCTCTTGGAGGTCTAGGAAGCGCTACCGTTCAGGCAGTTGTTACTAAACATGTTCCCTCAGCGCGCGTTGGGCAGGTTCTCGGCGCTATTGGCTTTTTGCAAGCCCTCTCAAGGGTCGTCGGGCCCGTCATGTTTAACGGATTATATGCGATGACTGTTGGGACATTCCCTCAAGCCATTTTTGTGCTTCTTGGTGGACTCTTTAGCATTGGTTTATTCTGTGCTTTGATTTTGAAGACGCATAGTAAGTCACGACCCTTCCTCTTCTTTTATTTTTTTTTCTTTTTTTTTCAAATGCTAACAGAAATGGCAGTCCATTGGGAAGAAATCGAGGAAGAAGAGCCACTGGATCAATCCCAGAGAGGCTTTGATGCCGCGGCAGCCCAAACTATTGCGTCAGAAAATGAGCAGGGTTTTATTTAGTGTTTGATGTACGATCGGAGACCTTCTGTTATTATTGTTATTATTATTGTTATTTTGTTTATACATTTTGGTAGTGAGCATATGTTTTAATATTCACAACTAGAGGGAGGTAGAACATGTCGACAGTTGCTACATAAAAAAAGCGAGTGGCGATCTCGAGGAGGTTGATGATATGATATGTAATTCCAAAATACCTATAGAATAAATCAATTGCATATCCTAATACTAAGAGGAAAACACTCTTTTCTTGGCTACCGTAATATTATAGTAGATTTTCGCAGACTATATATAGCCTCTGATAAGCGAAGCTGTCACGGTCATCTAAGCATTCCCAGCCGACCCAAAATAGCTCCACATTGAAGTTAGAAGTGGTCATATCGACTGCCCCGCGCTTCTTAAAATCTCACGTTGTCAACTCTCTCACTCTCACTCAACGTCATAATTCATTGATAAAGCTCTAGTAGAAATCTATTTCTACATTGGATTTGCCCATGAGTTCAGTTGTTCGAAGACTCTCTCATCATTCAGGTTTCGTCTTTTCCCTCCCCGCCACCATAAGATGCCGTTTTGTTTTCTGGACTTTCCTCATTAGAACCAAGTTCAATTGCTAATTGAGAGTTTTATAACGCTTCTACAGCATCAAGATTCTTCCGAGTGAGCCGATTAGCACAACGCTGGTCAGACTTTTATCCAGCTAGAATTTTTCTCAATTTGAATATTGGAAAGACGTCTTTCGTAAGAGGAATCATGACGTCGACTAATACTGAGGGCATCGAGATCAAGTTTGGGCCCTTTCCGGTCACGCAGCAGGTATGACAACTGTTTTGAAGGTTTTCTTCACAATTTCACATATGCATACCCACGTAGAACTCTGCTCATACTTTTATCCAAGGTCTTCCTCAGAACCCCTCACTCCTACGGCCTTGTCAATCTTAAGCCTCTCCTACCAGGCCATGTCCTCATCTGCCCACTCAAACCACATCGCCGCCTCATGGATCTGTCTGCTGCCGAAACAACAGACCTCTTCACCACGGTACAGCTTGTCCAGCGGCTCCTTGCACGTATTTACTTTCCTACTCCCTCAGATCTCACATCGGGGAGTTTCACCGTCGCGCTACAGGATGGCGCGGAGGCAGGGCAGACAGTGCCGCATTTACACGTGCATGTGCTTCCCCGTGTGAAGGGCGATATGGGAGAAAGTCCGGATGAGATTTATGTGAAGATGTCGAGCGAGGATGGCAATGTGGGAGGAGCGTTGTGGGATCGAGAGAGGCCTGCACCAGGTGGAAGGATGCCGAGCATTGAGGATGCGGACCGAAATGCACAAACAATGGAGCAGATGATTGCTGAGGCGGAGAAGTATAAAGGCGTATTGGGCGAGATGGGCGTTGGGAATTCTGCCAAGGGTACTGAGAAGCTGTGAGAGAGGGGGGGGGAACAGATGGGTATTTCTGTGAAAATTAGAAGCACTAAATATTAGAGTATCTACTCTATAATGAGATTGAGGCATAGATTTTGTTGATTAGATATAAGTAGAGACAGGCGCGGCTAGCCGAATGCCATGAAGGCTTTCATCATCATCAGGATATTAGTGTAAGCCTCATAGAAGCAGACATATTGCTAGGAAACTTGAAAAAGATATACTCAAAATAGAAGACAATAAGTAGCATGCAGCCTATCTTCTTGAAATGAATGTTTATCGTCTCTTACTTGTTTAGAAACATGCATTTGTTCAAGGCATTCTTATCTAAAGCATTGGTATCTTAACCAGATTCCTAACGTCATTTGTAGATAATATGACGAGAGGTCATTATTGGATAAGAAAAAAAAAGACAAAAGATAAAAGCTGTGCATTGTTTAGGAGAAGCTTTTGTTGCAGGCATTCAATGTTCTATGCGACACAGTTGCAGTCTCATCATGCAAAGTAGGAATAGCCGACATTAATCTGGCCCCGTGATCAACGGAGCATCTGCCTATGTATAATACTTTTTATCAACAGATGGGAGCATAACGATTGCGAAAGCATAGCATCGAAAACCTTTTATTCTCATTCGTTGAATATCAGATCTACACACAACGTGTGTAGACGTCGTGCGTAAAATTGAAAATTTCGCCTCAACGGTTTTGGCCACCTCATCACCCAACGACTATTAAGCAAAGAACAGGTTTTCTCCTCTCTCTCTCTCTCTCTCTCTCTCTCTCTCTCTCTCTCTCTCGCTAACTGTCGTTCAAAATGCTCCACCCAGTGTGCTCCAGTTCTCGGGAACTAAAGCTACAGTTCTCCATCCAGTGCTCGCTCGTTAGATGCATAAAGGATGGCTCGTGCTCCACCCTTGTCAATGCTTTTGACGCTGAGGCCACAGAAAGAGGTATAAAGCGAGGGGAGAGGAGGGGGTGTGGCAAGGCCTTCAAGGTTCGGCACTGCAACACGCACATGTGGGTGTGTTCCTACGCCCAGATCCGCGTCGACGGAGGAGGCGTCCCGGGTCGGTCATTTCAATGGTCTGTCCAGCCTCTGTGCTTATTTTTTTTTTTTTTCCCAGCAAGCCGCCGGCAACCACCCCATGGCGGGTGCCTTGCGGGAACCGGTCATGAGGGCTGCCAGACGGATCTAACAGAATAGGCCTAAAGCAACCGATTGGTCGTTCCCAGGGTTCTTTACCAGACCGCCAGTTTGGCTCCTTTGGCGATAAGTCGAGACACATTCCAGACCCAAGGTGAAGAGCAGCGGGGGGTAATAGCAAAGGGAGAGGAAGAAGAAGGACAACAAGGGTCACAAGGCGGGGAACAAACAACAGACCATCCGGCGAGCTATTGGCTCATGTCGCGCAGATCCGGATACCCAAAAGCTTAACCTTTTACTTCAAGAAGTTACAGTATGTGGCATCGCAACGCTTCTCGTCGCTTCCGCCGAATTCGATGCTCTGCAAAGTTTGTTGCGGGGCTCGCTGTGAGATTGACAACGCAGCCCAAACATGGATAGCTGGAGCCGATCAGACTGGTGTTGGTGGGAGCAAAAGTGTGTAGCGTGACCGAGCAAAACTAGCACCATCAGCATCCAAGACATAAGGAAATCATAAAAACAATTAAGTAATGCCAACTCGGGCTACCTCACGAGGGGATCCTAGCAAGCCATGTACGCGAATACCACTTCGTATTATACTTGTATTACATCCGCTCCCCATCATTGACTCAACTGCCAGTCTTATACAAGTATTGCATGGGAGATTGACCGGCTTGCATCCGAGAACGATTCATGACTAGGTCCTTGTGCCGCCGACTACATGAGCAAGGAAAGAGAATAGTATCGGTTTATTCGTACGTTGCTTGTAGTAAGTGGTATGCAAAATGACTTGACAAATGACTTAGTCTATCAGTATTCTCTCAATCATCTCCGCTGCCCTTCTCTTTGATTGAGAGTTAGAATCAGTACCAAGTTGTCTTTGTCCAGGCCATCAAGGTATTAGCATGCGTGCCCATCTGTTTCAGCTCACGTGTTCTCATGATGGCAAATAAAACGGGTTCGGCAGATATGAGACACAAAGTTTTGACTTCGAACGCGCGTTACACCCACCAAAGACAGAAGATGATGGATGAAGGCGTCGGCTCGTCGGCGTTACACTAAATAAACGGTGCAAAAAGCCTTCTAGGAATTTCTGCCGTCTTTAGTTTGGGGGGGGCTGAGTGAAACAAGAAAAATTTCCTATCCAATAACCAGGCCCAATTGCATGCAAGTATGCGGGCATATCTATGCATATACTGTGTAGTGGCGCAAGGCCTATCCACTATCAAACTCCTAGGTCGGAGCGCAAATAAAATGAAAAACTGCCAGTTCTCTGATAGCCAATAGCAGAGCATGTGATATCAGACCCAGCAGCCCAGCTACCTTGTTTTACTTGGTACGAAGCAATACTTTGTACATACGAGATACTTAGGCTATTATTCTACCTACTGAAGGTAGTTAGTTAGTTGATCCCCATCGTTGCCTCGAAATCGCTGTTCGTAAATTGAATGAGAGAGGGCAAAAGCGGCCATGTCTTTGTCTTTCCCCCGACTTGTGATGGCGAGCCGAAAACAATGCATTGTAGAACTATTTCGTTCATTTACTCCTTACACATAATCACAAACGTATGAAAGCAGCTGCTGTAGAACAATGCAAGACATTGAATGAGATACTTAACTAGTACTGCCTACCTAGAACATAAATACTATAAAGTAAGGCCCATTATATCCACCCCCTAGGGCGTGGATTGAGTGAGACAATCCATCATATCGCTTGCGGCAGCTGCCAGAGACGATGCGGTTCAAGGTGGGGTGCACCATGTGGCGTGTGCTCCCCTCGTTTACCGCATATTCTTGCATAATTGTGCATACTGCATACATTCTCCTGCAATTTCCCCCACATCCCACATGCAGCTACGACTTTTTACATGCTTTACATGCATGTCTCTCTTATCGATGCATTCAGATCATCACCACGTTAGACACTGTGTCTTACTGTATTCTCCCACCTTTCATACATACGCCACTGCTAGAAATAGGCTTCCTCCCACCACCGATTCTTTCCTTTCTACTAATTCTCTCATCAGATTTTTTTTTTCCTTCTTTGATCGAAAAAATAAATAAATCACCAATTAACCATTCTTTTTTGCTAAATTCTTGTTGCTTTGTTACTGCCACGCTACCAGCAAGGCATAACAAGCAACAAGCGTCTTTCAACAGTCAGAGCTCGTCTACAAGTGCTTCTACTCTCTCTTCTCAACCCAAACGATCTACGGATTACCACAACTCAAAGCCCAAAGCATCCTCAAGAGAGAATTAATCTCTTATACGCGCACCAACACACGCACTCTTCACGTCTGTCTGTGCCTGTGTCTGTTGTCGTAAGCTCATACCAAGCAAAGAAGACATGACCCTAACAAAGCAGGCACGTCTTCGCAACCCGGACGACTTTCCGACCCTACAACTCTTCCTCCTTGGTAAGTTATTTACGGCAGCATACTTGTATTTGCTCTAGATTCAATGCAACATACATACCATAAAATCGAAACCCAAAACACTAACTCGCGTTGCTTCGCAGCCATTGTTCGCCTTGCCGAACCTATCGCACTTACTTCTATCTTTCCTTATGCCTGGGCTCTTGTCAAGAGATTCAAAATCGGCAATGAACAAGATGCCTCTTTCTACTCGGGTCTCCTCATCTCATCCTTCTCCCTCGCCGAGGCTCTCATGGGCATGTATTGGGGCGGCCTATCTGATCGCATCGGTCGCAAGCCAGTCCTAATCCTCGGTTGTGTGGGTACCATGTTCAGCATGGTCATGGTAGGATTCGCCTCTAACATCTGGATCGCGTTACTCGGACGCGCGATAGGTGGTTTCCTCAATGGTAACATTGGCGTCATCCAAACCATGGTTGGTGAGCTTGTCACTAAACCCGAGCATGAGCGTAAGTTTTCTTTTTTTTCAATCTCTTATTAATATCTACCATCATGGTATGTAAACTAAAGCTTTGCTAACAAACATTGTCAGCACGCGCTTTTTCTGTAATGCCCTTTGTATGGAGCATTGGAACTATAGTGGGCCCATGCATTGGCGGAACTTTTGCTGATCCCCATGAGTCCTGGCCCAATGCTTTCCCCAAAGGTTCATTGTTTGACCGATATCCCTATCTCCTCCCTAATCTCCTTTGCGCTGCTCTCTTGTTAATAAGCATTGTAATGGGATTCTTCCTTTTGGAAGAAACTCACCCCGATATGCAACCCCGAGTTCTACTTCCTGCAGATACCTATGTCTCGGAAGAGACCCCGCTGATGGAGACTTCAGATGCCATGAAGCGACCTGCGGTGGACTTGCGTGCGGAGACCTACGGAACCATGCGAAACAGCGACGAGGGGTGTTCAGATCGCAGGTCAAACGAGATGGCTGCAGAAAAGAAGAAGTCGTCCACGACAACTTGGAACAAGCGCATCGTCGGTTTCATCATTGCCTTGTGCATCTTCACCTATCATTCAATGACATACGATCACCTCATGCCAATCTTCTTCGAAGATGAGCGTGTTTCGGTAAATACCTTCTCCAACTTTGGTACCCTCCCACCCTTCTACTCCCCTGGTGGTTTGGGCCTTTCCCTTCGCCAGGTGGGCATGATCATGGCTGTCAACGGGGCTATAGCTCTGTTTGTTCAAGCTGTCATCTTCCCCCTTGCTGCCGAGAAATTTGGTGTTTTCCGACTATTTCTCATTGTCACGGTATTACATCCTGTTATTTACGCCATTGTCCCATTGTTACTCCTTGTCCCTCAATCCCTACTCTTCCCCGCCATCTACTTGTGCCTTGCTCTGCGCAACGTCCTCGCCATTACACTTTACCCTCTCCTCCTCATCCTAATTAAAGGAGCCACCCCTTCTGCGAGTGCCTTGGGCAAAGTCAACGGCTTAGCCGCCAGCGCAGGTGCTGCTTGCCGCATGGTTGCGCCACCAGTTGCGGGCTATCTCTACACATTGGGTAGCAAGATGGACTGCACTGCTTTGCCCTGGTACGCCAGCACTCTTGTTGCCATTATTGGTGCTATCCATTGTTTCTCCGTCCCTCGAGATCGTGACTGTCAACGATCTAAAGAGGATGCTGATGTTGAGCACCAACAAAATTACACTATCACAGCCGCTGAAGTTTCAGTCGAGGACGTGGAGTGAAAAAGCAATCATAAAATGATTTTTATCCCCAAAAAGTTTAAACGAGAAAGAATAAGAAGAAACAGAAAAAGAGCTATCCAACGGCATCCTTCTAATAGGAGCCGTCATATTTTTTTTTTAACTACGACACCACCTGCAAGTAGCGGTGGTGGATAAGTTGATTTTGATAACAGGTTTTGCGCAACAAATCAAACGATGTTTTTCAACCAAAGACGAGATACAGATGGTTATCGCCTAAGATTCACATATATATTGGCTGGTGTAACGGGAATGATTGCGGCGCGCTGGATGGAGTCCAAATGATATCCAAGATGGTACTTTTTTTTTTCATGGATGATTGCATTTTATCGGCGTTGGGGACACGGAAAAGTGTATGTTTATGCCATATACCATTATTTTTTTCTCTCTTATCCTCAAAGAATGAAGAGGACTAGGTAGCTTTTAGAGTCTAGAAAAATGTAGTAATGGAATTATTGGTAAATGAAAGAATCTTACTTCGTTGAGGTGATTTTGAACATTTGATTCAGATGCGGCTTAAATTGGTATGAGTCGTGTGGCAAATAGAGCTTATGCATCACAAGTGGCCAAAAAGGGAGAGAGAGAAGAGTAATAATACAAGAATAAAGAAGGCATCAACGTCAATTTTCATGTGAATTGTATTAATTCTTATTCTAAGATGGTGTATTTAATTTCATTTTTCCTTCTCGCTCTAAGTGCGTGAAGTGCTTTGTCTATGTGGTTGGTGAAGGCAAAATTCTGAGCGACTAGAAGAAAGCTTGATATTTCACACAAAAAATTTGTCAGTCCTTAAATTCAATATTTTCGCAATGCACCACCACCTACATTAGAACTCTTTATTGTGTCTTACGACAGCGCAAAGGGGAAAAAATCTCAAGTAATTTCTCTTCATATCTATAATCAAACAAGATCTAGGAGTAAAATCGGCATCCCTCATTTTTGAACGATGAGTATCGATCAGCTTGCAGACCAGATAGAGCAGGCCATGAGTCTAGCTCAGCAAAACACATCCGATGCGACAGGACCAGCACTCCCTCCCGAATTAGCCATCAACAGTGGCAAGTCTGCAGAAGAAATTCTCGCAGATTTGAATAAATCCCCATTATTCATGACGGAGCTGGAGGAGAATGACGATGTCGCTGCGCTGCAGGCTCTAGCGTACGAAGGCACTCCGCTGGAGAATGCGGCGGATTTCAAAGAGCGTGGGAATGAATGCTTTAAAGAAAGAGGGTATAAAGATGCAGTGGAATTTTATTCAAAGGGCATTACCATTTTATTCGTGGAAGAGCGGAAAAGAGCTAGGGGAGAAATCACGAAGAATTCTGAGACCGGGGAACCTGATTCAGAGGAGGAAATTAGGAAGCAGAAGGAGACACTGGAGGCCATGTATGTGAACCGCGCTGCGTGTCATTTGGAGTTGAAAAATTATCGCAGCTGTTGGACGGATTGCGCGGCGGCGATACGGCTGAATCCACGGAATGTCAAGGCTTGTTATCGGAGTGCCAAGGCGTTGTTGGCGGTGGATCGGATAGTGGAGGCGGATGATGTATGTGCGAGAGGGTTGGCGATTGAGCCGGAGAATAAAGCGCTGAAGAGCGTTGCAGACGGTATTATCAAGCGTGCGAAGGAGCTTGATGAGCTGAAACGCAAAGCAGTAGAGAAGCAGGCCAAGAAAGAGCGGAGAGCCCTACTTCTCAAGACGGCTATTGCAGCGAGAGGCATCAAGATGCGCAAGACGGAACAGCCGCCTGAGATGGAAGATGCGAGAGTAATGCTTGTGCCGGATGAGGATGACCCTTTGTCCGAGTTGGCGTTTCCGGCAGTGCTGTTGTATCCTCTCCATTTAGAATCTGATTTCATCAAGGCGTTTCAGGAGACGCATACCCTGGGGGATCATCTGGGGTATATATTCCCTTTACCGTGGGACAAGGAGAGAGCGTATACCCTTGGTGGAGTGACGTGTTATGTTGAGACCAAGGAAGGCGGATTAATTAAGATGGGGAAGAAGGTGCCTTTGTTAAAGGTGTTGGCTGGGGGTAAAGTCGAGGTTGTGGATGAGGTGGTGAGGATTTTTGTGCTGCCAACAGGGAGCGCGGATGGGTGGGTGAAGGAGTTTAAGGAGAAGAGGGCGGCAGAGGGAAAGAAGTAGTGGTTGATGGGATGGCATATGAGGATTAAAGATGAGAAGAGAACCCAAGGTATACACATGCACAGAGACAGAGACAGAGAGAGAGAGAGAGAGACAGAGAGAGAGACAGAGAGAGAGACAGAGAGAGAGAGACAGAGAGACAGAGAGACAGAGACAGAGAGAGTAAGATGATGCAGTGAGGAGATGTTCTCAAAAGAAAAAAAGAAGATACCAAAAGAGGCAACTATCTCTAGATACAGCCTGTGTGGTACTATACTGCTACTTATTATTATCAATCTTGATGAAGTCAAAAAGGAAAGTCAACATACAAAAAAGGTACTAGCAACACCTCTCCAAAGATCACCCCAAACACAATCTGATTGCAAGCGCCAGCCCTGCGGGTATCTTGAAATCGAAAATTATTACGTAGATAGATAGAAATGGGGAGGAGTTGAGATTCATCCCTAGCTGTTTTTTTTTTCCCCTTAAAATGAATGAGCCTTTGGTCGTTTCTTCTGGTGACGACGTCCTAAGAGCTCATCGTCTGAAGAATCCACGACGAGTGCTACAGAAGAAGAAGGATAATCCGGCTCTTGAGTTTCTCTCTGTAGGCTCACCAGCACCGCGGCGGCTTTAAAGTGCTCCAATTCTTGCTGCGGCCTTTTCTTCTCTTCGTCCACTTCCATGAGCGCAGCGGTCGAACAAGCCAGCCTCGTTTCATCACGAGCTCGTCTGCGTCGCTTTGGCCTCCATTTATCCGTCAGGCTACGCTGCTGAGAGTCGCCCGTCCTTGTTTGTGGCAATATGTTGAAGAAAGAATTCGGCATCTGGAAGGTCTTGCGCTCGGGGGTAGATCGATTCGGATTCGGAACTGCGCTGCGGCTCACTCGAGATAAAGTGTTGAGTTGACCAACTTCGCATACTGTACTTGGAGCTGAACTTGCCATGGGGCGGTAGCTGGGGTTGTTATGAGTAGCATTGATTGGAGTCCAAAAAGACTGTGAACGCGATGGTAGTCTGAAGGCGGTCGTAGTCATTTGGCTTTCCTGTTTGCCGCGAAAAGCATAGCCTTCAATCATGGAAGGGCTGTTTGTTCCTCCAACGGCCTTTGTAGTTCGGCCCCTTTGCCCATGACGAAATCTGTCGACCTCTTCAGTAGCCTGAATAATAATTTGTTGACTGATTACCATCTCCTTGTAGTAGGGAGAATCGAGAGGCGTGCACTGGGAGGGAAATGACGGGCCAAAAAGGGGGATTAATGCACCCGCAATTCTCACGCAGAAAGTCGCACATACGGCTTTAGCACAGCGATATGGCATCCAATATCCTAAAAGAAAAAAGAGAAGAAAAAAAAACATGAGCTTACTCATAGCGAAATTGAAGTCTTCGCGGACATACCTTGAGCTGACACGGCCCCTCCTGTGACGCTGGGCGATATATCTCTTAATCCTGGGTTTTTGTCCAGCATTTGAGACGGTTTAGTCTGTTTCCTGTCAGTAGAAGATCAAAAGGAAGGTCCAAAAGGTGATGAACAGGAAGAATTATAGCCCACCTTTGGATATCCCAAGCATTTGAAGAATGGAGTCATGCGGACAAGGCCAATGTTGTAGTCCCACATGACAGTATAGTTTATATCTTCGCCTGGTAAACGAAATACGTATTTGAAAACTGTCATCATGTTCCGTTAAGCTAAAACGAAATCTTTCTCCTTCAATCTTGAGAATATCCTTACCTTCGATGCTCTCTCTTCCAGTCTTCTCGAAAAAGTCTTTTTTGGAGCTGTTATAGGGGATGTGTTCGCAGCTCTGTCGTATCTGCCCAAACGGGCTAACGCGAAATCGACATAATTCTCGATACGATGCTTGATCGATGTCTTCAAAAGGGGCAAAGTTTACTGGTCCCTGTAGCTTTGCTTTGGTCATATTGTCGACATTTCCCGACGATCTTGACTTGGGAACAAATGATACATTTGTCGTAACTTGTAGCGTTTCTGTGAGTAAGGACGCAGACAAGGATTCCAATACTGGACTAGATTGTCGCGACCCAGCAACAGATTGGCCGGGTGAGATAGGATTCAGGAGAGAATGCAGTGGTAGCATTCTACGTCCAGTGTTTGTAGACATCGTCTACTGTAGATAGGATGCAGGATCGAAGCAAGCAGCCGACTCAGTATACCATTGATGGAGAGCAAAATGAAAATAGAAGAAATAGAAGAAATCAAAAGAGAGGGGAGAAAAAAAAATTGCGTATCCTTATCTTTCTAGATAGGACGGAGGATTCAGGTCTTTCATATAGTCAAAAAGAGATCACCAACGGCAAAGGCAGCAATCGAACGCAGTATGGAAACTCCTTACATTCCAGGCTCCCTAGCTTGACAAACAATAATGAGAGGGTAGTCGCCTTTGATGTATCTGTTCGGACAAGGGATCTCTTGGATTGCCTTCTTTTTGTTTTGACAAGGGGGCACAGATCCGGGGCACAGAGAAAGCTGCGGGGATCTAGATGCTAAACAGTTAACGGTACGGCCACCAACAAGCTGCGTCCTCGATAAGAGAGGTTTGCGTTCCAGGCTTCCGGAATCAAGTTCCGGATTCTAGCTTCCGGGTTCTAGCCTTTAATCGACATGAGCTTCTTGTTGCTGCGTTTGTGAGTCTCCACTACGGTTAAAACACCCGACGAACTCTGCAGTAAACCTCAGGATTCTAGCTGCACGTTGGCAGGCTAGGAGATGGAGCTTCTAGAAGAAGAAAAAAAAACTATTTCGTTGCTAAGCGTAAAGCCCTTGTTAGGGTTGCTCCAATACCGTAGGTCCTAACGAATCGAGTTTCTTCAAATAGGTTTTCAGCATACTGGTCGAGCATGGTATGCTCTCTAATTGCTGATGAATACCAACATGGCGTCGTGAGTGGAAAGGATAAACGGCTTCCTAGCTCTTTGTTTCTAAGACTTTTCACTCCCTCTTACATATCTTCACCCAAACAAATCAAGAAAACGTAAAATCTTGATACGTTACAACGCCCGCCCCGACTGCGGAGAGAGTGAAGAAAATAAAACCCTCCGCCTTTCAAATCCAACTTGCGGTCGCACTCAAATGTGGTTCGTTCAAGACACCCGCTCGAGGGCATACCATCTGCTATTTCATGCCAATGAATGTTACTGTTACTGCAGACAACCGCCAATTTGGAAAAGAAGATGTTACTCTAGATGAAGCATTCCGGGAAATCGCTTAGTAGAGCAAATGAGTTCGACGAACGCAAATACCGGCTGCCGGACGCAGAACAGAACAGTCACCTGTTTGAATGTCGTCTTTTGTCTGTAGACAGGGGGGGGGGACGGTACGGGTGGTTGCATCAGCGGCACCACTGGTCAGCTATGCCCCAGTCTTTGCTTCTTTACGGAGCACAGGATAGGAGTAAGAGGTTGGGGATCGTGTTCCATGTATCCGTTGACATGTACTTTCTAGTATGACAGGAAACCCTTCGACTCAGCCACGTGTTGGGGACGCGGCATCATATGGCTCGAGTGTCTGCTCATGAAAGAGGCGCATCTTGCATCAAAGGAATCTTATCCGGAACCTTATTCTTTCCTCCGATGAAGTTGACGCTCAATCCAGTATAAAATTTCCACAGCAAGTAATTACTTTTCCAATAAGCGTACAGCATCAACAGCCTACAAGTCAGTATAGCCACGATAAGTAATAAATTCTTCCTTTATTCCATGGTCAATTAAGTTTGCCAAACGTAGGAGGAAATATTCGCTGTATCATGTACCATAGCCAATTCCGGGATGAAGTAGAAACATGCGTGCACAGATTCGGGGAAATTCTCCGATGATGCACAAACTCAGTCCTCTTGTGAGCTCTTCTAAAAATCAAAAGAATTAGAGCAAGAGCAAAAGTATTCAAAGGTGCTAAAAAGACAGCCAATCCATCGCTCGTGCAATTATAAGACTGATATGTATCGATGCCCGCAATTATAAATCGTCAGATAGTTTCTTCTTCAGGTGAGATTTGTATCAGATCAACAAGCTGCATATCATTCTTGTTGCACAAAAGTCTCGGCATCGAGCAGATGTATCCTAGAGCTCATGCAGCTTCCCAGCACGGTGCTGTATCGGGAGTGGCGTATCTCATGACTCTCGAGTCAAGCTCAATATACAAATCAGGCCTGTCAACCTCCGTTATCACATCACCAAGCAGCCTGATTGCCACGGCCCGATAGCTCGGCACTAGCAAGATGCCATCAGCTCCTCGTTTTGACTATTCCTGTACATGCCATCACAAAATTGAGCGGTAGAAGACGGAAAGAGCAGCGGGAGTGCCATGCCTCGGCAAAAAGCAAAGAGACCAAGATGAACAAGGATACGAAGGACAAACGGATGAGGGTATCTTGCTGAGAACACAACTGGACCGCTGAAGTACTCCAGCCTCCCAATCTCAAGCGTCTCTTTCATCCACTTCAGACCTTTGTTTGGAAGGGTTTATAAACGTGTTAATCGCACGTATATAATGGCAAAATGTCTGTAGAGAAGTGTAACTATCATAACATTGGGAGGGCTCTTTATATCCATAAGGTGGGTTCTGGCAGGGAGTTTCAGATGATGGCACAGCATTCAAGTCGTACACGGGATATCGAAGGCAAAAGCTGCTCTCATAACTCTTAGCTTTTGGTGGAGTCCTCACCAGCGGCGGATGTTTGCATACTTCAGGACGTAAACGCCTTGTGCGAAGTACAAGACCATCTTCATGCCATAGCCGTGCGTTTTAGTTCCACTTTGCATGGCATATGAGAACAGATTCCGCATTCGGAGGACGAGCTTCATTTGCAGCTACTCGTTGATTGGCCTGGATCTGATGAAGCTATGCACATAGCCGAGAGGTGACCCCATCGCGCAATGAATATGTCGGAAATTAAGGTCGTCAGTTTGACAGAGCTCAATTAGGGGATCGTGCATTAAATCCTAGTAGTATCGACAAAGGAGCGATCCTCTTGATTCTGGTACATGCCACGGGAAAAAGGAAACAATGACTGCCGTGGTTCATGTCACAGAGTAACACCGTCACGTAAGGGCATGTGTTTGTTGAATTCGAAGTCAGGGCAAATGCTCTAGGGTAAGGAGGAAGACAACGGCCTGGGCCAGTAACATGAAACGTTCCAATTTGTTGATGGCAAATTTTGGTTTGTTCAAGATGTAGCGACTAGTATAGTTGTTTTGATCACTAAATCAATATAATAAAATCATTGTTGAGTTGAGAGTATAGTTTGCGATCTTTCATTACTTTTGTATCAGAAGTAAAGGTGTCTGGTAAATGCACATATAGGATCATAGCATGATTCTCCACTCACTACTTCGTAAATGAGATATTATCAAATGAAGAGTTGATAAAGCATCAACAATAAAATATTAGCTCAATCTACCCATATATCTGAGGATATAAATATACGAGTATGTGTTTGAGGCATCTTTGAAGTGCTTCAAGATGCTAAGGTGCATAGCAGCACTTAATTCGTACGTTAGTTATCAGGTAAGTACAAAGCCTATATCTAGAACGCGGAAGGGTACTTCTGTGCTATCACGCCCAAAGCTCAACCGACAAGCACCTTGATAGGCTGGCCACTTCACTTTCGCCTTAGGCAGGAAAAAACGCGCTCCACTTGTTGGTTCCTCACTAGTACGAAGTAGGAAATCTACGACAGATGATAGAAGCAGGTCGCGTCAAGCAAAATATCGGTTTTTGTTTACGCGGGGCATCCAAGGCTGCAACAACAACAAAAAAATCATCACCGCCATCACCATCTTCGCTTTTCCGTCTTTTCAAGTTATTGATGTGACAAGGGGCAATCATTAATCCGATACGGGTCACGGTCGCTCCCTGTCTTTCTTATCTGCGGCATTGCTCTCGAGCCATTCCAATCGCTTGGCCGAACCCTCATTTGGCATTGCCGCGTTCTTTATGCCCTTTTGTATCGCCTCTGTATAGTCTTTCATCAGTCGCCAACTCTGCGCGCTCGAAATCTACTATTGCTTTACAGCTTTCTGATAATTCTCCTCTAAGAGAATCCGACACGATGGATTCTGACGATGGCTCCGTCTTTAACATGGATGATGACTCCGAAGTATTCGTCCCTAAGCCCGTGAGTTACCGACTCCCCCTTCTGCATCAGATCAAAATTGTCTGCTCTGCGCTGCTTTTCTGTCATGTCGCATTGCATACTTGCGCTTCAGCAGCAGTCATTCTCCTTCGCGCTTGTAGCTTCAGCCTCCATTCACTCGGGCGTATCTTTTTATGCTTCCACTTCTTCACACCGACCGATTCGACCACACAACATATCGTATCTGCCAAATGAACACTTTGTTGAATATTTGCGCTTCCTACACTGGCATTGCGCATCCTCTACGGTTCTCAACTAACAACGGCTAACACTTTCACTTTCACACTAGAAGGCCAAGGCTACTGCCAAGCCAGCTGCTAAGAAGATGGTGCAAACAACCCTGAAAGCCAAGCCGGCACCGAAGAAGCGCCCGATAATGGAGAGCGATGAGGATGAGGATGACGTGGACGCCTCATCCGGATTTTCGAATACTCCACCGAGCGCCAAGAAGCAAAAGACGGTTCCCCCACCTAAGAAGTCGGGTAACAAGCCTCTAGCGGAAGTGGAAAACGATAGCATGGCTCTTGACTCCCTTCCCAAAGCTGCGACCAAGAAGAAGACAGCAACGGAGACCTATCAGAAGTTGACCCAGCTCGAGCATATCATCAAACGTCCCGATACGTATATCGGCTCCGTTGAAAAGACAGACCAGCAGATGTGGGTTTATAATCAAGAATCTAAACAGATGGAATACCGCAACATCACCTATGTCCCTGGCTTCTACAAGATCTTTGACGAGATTCTTGTCAACGCCGCTGATAACAAGCAGCGTGACAGCTCTATGAACATGATGAAGGTCATCATTGATCGCGCTACTGGCGAGATTAGTGTTGAAAACAATGGAAAAGGAATCCCCATCGTCATGCATGAAAAGGAACGAGTCTACATTCCTGAGCTCATCTTTGGTCATTTGTTGGCTGGTTCCAACTTTGACGATAATGAGAAGAAAACTGTTGGTGGACGCAACGGTTATGGTGCAAAGCTGTGTAACGTCTTCAGTACAGAATTCACCCTGGAATGTCAGGACAGTGAGCACGGGAAAAGGTACAAGCAGACATGGACGAACAATATGCAAACTATGCAGAAAGCCAAGATATCTTCAAGCAAGTCCTCCGACTTTGTCCGGGTCACATTCAAGCCAGACTACGCCCGATTTGGCATGGACGAAGGTATTACAGACGATCTTGAGGCATTGCTTTACCGAAGGGTATACGACATGGCTGGTACAATGCGAGGTGTAAAAGTTCAACTCAACGGCGAACTCATCAAGACCAAAGACTTCAAGTCATACTGCGATCTATATGCAAAGTCTATTGCTGGCGAGAGAAGCATGGAGGAGGGCGGCAGTCCAACTTGTACCGTCGAGATCGACAAGGACAAGGGCCACCCCCGCTGGGAGGTTGGATTCACGGTATCAGACGGCACCTTTCAGCAAGTATCATTTGTGAACTCCATCGCAACTACGTCAGGAGGCACTCATGTCAACTATATCGCGGATCAGATCACAGCATATCTTCTCAAAGCACTGACAAAGCTGAGGAAAGGACACACCTTGAAACAGGCGCATCTTCGAAATCACATCTTTATTTTTGTAAATTGCTTGGTTGACAACCCTGCGTTTACCTCGCAGACAAAAGAGCAGATGACGACCAAAACCAGCCAATTTGGTAGCAAATGCGTCCTGGGAGAGGACTTTTTGAAGAAAGTTGCCAAATCTGATGCTATTAAAAACATATTGGACTTTGCCGAGAGAAAAGCAGATAAGATGATGGCCAAGAGCGATGGAAATAAGCGTTCTCGTGTGAGCAATGCTAAACTTGTAGAGGCCAACTTGGCAGGTACTCGACGTGGCCATGAGTGCACTCTCATCTTGACAGAAGGTGACTCCGCCAAAGGTCTGGCCGTCTCGGGCAGAGCCATTCTTGACCCTGACCGCATCGGCGTTTTCCCGCTTAGGGGTAAATTGCTAAATGTACGAGATGCTTCCGTTGATCAAATCACAAAAAATCAGGAGATTCAGAATATCAAGCAGTTCTTGGGCCTAAAGCACAAGCAGGTGTACACAGATACGAAAAGCCTTCGTTACGGTCATCTGATGATCATGGCCGATCAGGATCACGACGGTAGTCACATCAAGGGTCTTCTCATCAATTTCCTCCAAGTACAGTTCCCCTCGCTGCTGCAGATTCCTGATTTCTTCCGAGAATTCATCACGCCTATCGTCAAAGTCTGGCAAGGCCCCAACCCCAAGAAGCCTCTAAGACTGAAGTCGTTCTTCACACAGCCACAGTATGAGGAATGGAAGGAATCCCACGACGGAGAAATCAGTAGATGGCATTACAAGTACTTGAAGGGTCTGGGTAGCAGTACCAACGAGGACGCCCAGGTGTATTTCACGAATCTAGATGAGCACTTGAAAGAGTTTAGTGTCATGAAACCAGAGGAGGCGAATTTGTTTGACTTGGCCTTTTCCAAAAAGAAGGCCGACGCGAGAAAGGAATGGCTTGGTAACTTTGTTCCCGGTACATATCTCGACCATTCTTCTAAGCTTATCAGCTACGGCGACTTCGTGAACAAGGAGCTCATTCTGTTCAGCATGGCGGATAACATAAGATCCATTCCGTCCATGGTTGATGGTTTGAAGCCCGGCCAGCGAAAGGTGTTGTATGCTTGTTTCAAGAGGAACGTAATCAAGGACGAGAAAGTTGTAGAGTTGGCCGGTTATGTCTCTGGGCTGACTGTTTATCACCACGGTGAAGTTTCTCTGCAACAGACTATTATTGGATTGGCCCAAGATTTTGTGGGGTCAAACAATATTAATGTCTTGGAGCCTAGTGGTAACTTTGGTTCTCGACTAGCTGGTGGCTCTGATTCTGCCAGCCCTCGTTATACGGCTACTCGTCTGTCTCCCTTCGCCCGGGCAATTTTCTCGTCTCTTGATGAACCGAATCTCAATCACCAGTTTGAGGATGGAAAGCAGATTGAGCCAGAAGTCTACGCCCCAATTCTACCCATGGTGCTGATCAATGGCGCCGATGGTATTGGAACGGGTTGGAGTACGTCAATTCCGAATTATCATCCACTAGAAGTTTTGAAAAACTTGAAACGTCGAATGGGCCGCCTCGAAGAGGGTGACTTCGAAGAGAAGCCATTTGAGCCGATGACTCCCTGGTTCCGAGGCTGGAAAGGCACACCTGAAGCCGCTGGACCAGATCGGTACAAGTTTAATGGTATCGCCTATCAGAATGAACAAAGCCCGAACGAGGTTGTCATTACCGAGCTTCCAATCCGCGTATGGACTGATGATTTCAAGGCTCGGCTCGAGAAGATTATCAGCGGTGTGGATGGCCCCAGCTGGATCAAAGACTACAAAGAATTTAACGATCACAAGACTGTTCATTTCGAAATTCAAGTGGATGAGAAGCATATGGCCAAGGTTCTGGAAGAAGGTCTGCTTGAACGATTCAAGCTCACTAAACAAGTGGCAACGTCCAACTTGGTGGCCTTCAACACTCGTGGCCAGATTCGCAAGTATGAGAATGTGGAGGAAATTATGGAGGAATATTACACTTATCGACTTGGAATGTACTTGGAACGAAAGGTATGAGATGATCGGCTTTTCTGATTCCGGTTGCTGGTGCTGTGCAGGCTTTTATACTGACTTGAAATCCATCTAGAAACATTGGCTAAGTGTTTACGATGCTGATCATCGGAAGCTAAAGAACCAGGCACGCTTCATCCAAGAGATTATTGACGGTATCCTGATCGTCGGCAAGAAGAAGAAAGATGTGCTTGTGAAGGAGCTTCGAGATCGCAAATATGAAGCATTCCCCCCAATCAAGAACAACACAAAGAAGTCAACTGAGGAAGCAGATGAAGAGGATGAAGAAGATGGCGAAGAAAGTGGTGGAGCCCGTGACTATGACTATCTTCTCTCGGTAAGATTGATTTCTTTTTTACTACTGTCATGTGGCGAGTAACATCTAACGGATCTTCAGATGCCAATTTGGTCTTTGACCGCGGAACGTCTAGAGAAATTGAAAGATGCTATTCGGAGAAAGAAGGCCGAATATGACGAGCTGAATTCCAAGAGTGACAAAGATTTGTGGTGTGCGGATCTAGATGCCTTCGAGGTTGAATGGGAGAAGTATCTTGTTCTTACCGCAGAAATTCAGACCAACATTCGTCGCATGGGCCGCCGAGTATCCAAGAAGATAGGAGCTGGTGGGGGTCGCGGTAAGAAGCCCAAAGCGGAAGACGATTATGAGCCGGAAAAGAAGGGTCGGAAGAAGGCATCAGCTGCCAAGGCGGAGCCCAAGACAGAGACCAAGACGGCGCAAAGGTTTGCGGAGATGTTTAGTGCCAAACCCAAAGTCAGGAAGGAGACGCAAGAGGATGCAATCGAATTGTCGGATAACTTTTCTGATGATGATTTTGCTGCGCTCAGCCGGAGCAAACCGGCAGTCGCCAAGGCTCCTAAACCGCGATCGCTATCGCTGTCAGAGTCTGAGGAGCCAGAGCCGGCCCCGGCCCCGGCCCGCAACAAGAGAGCGGCAGCCTCCAAGGCCAGAACCTTGTTCGATGCAGATTCAGATAGTGATGAGGATGACGATAAGATGCTTGGCGACGTTGGTGCGCTGGTCAAGGGCATTGACAAGCCATCTGGAGAATCCAGCGGGCGACTTAGTCTGCATGCTATGAGCCGGCCTGATTCAAGCCATGGCAACACGAGCTCCGGAGCTGTGTCGAAATCAAAAGCAAAATCAGCCAAGTCGTTTGACTTTGACAGCCCTGATGACACCAACTATGAAATGTTAGCCAAGTCGTCGCCACACAAAGCTGCGAAGAACGATGATGAAAGTCAAGCATCAGACAACGACAATGATGATGATGATGACCTCATTCATCCCTCAAAGGTAACCAAGACTAAACCTGCAGTCAAGGCGTCGGCGATATCGACAAGTTTACCGGCTATCAAGAAACGTGGCAGGCCGCCGGCCTCGGCCGCAGCATCAAAGAGTAAGCCCAAAGCAGATAAACCAGAGAGCAAGCCCAAGACAGCTGTCAAGGCTGCGGCTGCAGCTACGACTACGACTCTGTCACCAGCTGCGAAGAGATACGCTGCTAAGAAAAAGGCATTGCAAGAAGACTCGGACGTTGAGGAGGAAGATGAGTCGATTGCTCCAAGGCCGGCAGCGCGGGGGAGGCCCGGACGAGCTGCTGCTGCGAAAAGAAGGATTATCATTGATGATGACGATTCATCTATGATGGTTGATCAGGAGGAAGATGAGAGTGACGACCCATTTGTGGTGGATGACGATGACGATTGAAAACGATGGCAGTAGTCACAAAGTGTTTGGACTTTATTGTTTTGGAGGCTAAATTTATCTTGATTCATATGTTTTATTTGACATAGCAGTCGTAGACAGGTTGGTCATTATTTGAACGTGGTAACATGAAATTTATATTTTTATTTTAATATATTTTGTTTTTTAAACTATTATCTTCACTTTGTGCTGATAAATTAGTAACTGGATGTAGGAGATGCTACTTTGAAAGGAATAAATACGGTAAAAAATAAGAAGAGCAAGGAGAGTTTGTTTGTCAAGCTAACTGACGTATGTGTCGTGGTTATCGATATGCATTCGCCTTGGAGGGGCAGAATAAAGATCCCTCCGCTCTTTTCCCAAACTCACCTCTCACCTCATTATAAACCGAGCTTCACAATATAATAATAACACACACCTTCTGGAGGCAATCAAGGGGGAAAACAAACGACAAATCGGATTAATAGAGTGGAAAGGAAAAAAAAAAAATCAATAACAGTATACTGGTATATCGATCTACTACTTTTGGGATTCTCTC